>JAQIWN010004953.1:0-10506 GCA_034699025.1 Entomobrya cf. arborea Gr-Col-00668 | reverse complement strand
GCAATCTCTGTTTTGAATTACGATGACAGATGGGGAATGTTGAGCAGCGTTTCATTATCATGATTTTAAAATTATTTAGCAATTAACCAGATATCGATTAATTTAGGTCCGTCATGTGCCACTTAACCAACCGACTGCGCCGTTCTACTTCACCCACATTAGTAGAGGAAATGAATCCTAATCCTAATGTACATATTGAATAGTCATAGCCATAGCACATAACATAAAAGAAACCGATCATTAGTTGGAACAGTCTTCCTTACAGTAAATCTCATAAATTTACATAATGCTTTGTTATTAAAAAGAATTCTGCAGAGCCAGATAACAGGTTGGTATAATGCACATCATTAGCACTGATAGCGATTAGCGATGCGACAGCAGCATCAGCGTCGTTTGAAGGCTGAATGGGTAAAGTGCATTCGTTTACTCACAATTAATACTTCTATACTAATCGTTTTAGGAATGAACCCTTGTCTTCCTAAATTAAATTACAGATATGTAATTTCTTATAACTTTATAGTGCAGAGTGCAGATAGCTAG
Source organism: Entomobrya cf. arborea Gr-Col-00668 (assembly GCA_034699025.1). Classification (NCBI taxonomy): domain Eukaryota; kingdom Metazoa; phylum Arthropoda; class Collembola; order Entomobryomorpha; family Entomobryidae; genus Entomobrya; species Entomobrya cf. arborea Gr-Col-00668. The sequence continues at coordinate 9,966 of JAQIWN010004953.1, read as the reverse complement.
AATATTTTTATTCCATTTCTTTTGAAGGACAGCATCATGCAAGCTGGCATTGACATCTTAAAGTAATAATTGCTACCACATTTTTGGAATTATTTATGACAGTTTTGACTCTTGTGTGTATAATCTAAGGTAAGTTATACAAACTTTATACGAGATTTGCATTGTTTATGCCGTGTGGAAAATTTAGTTACTTTTCCTAACGTCACTATAAATGACACATACAAAAACTCTGTCTGAAATTATATTTGTTAGTAAACAGGAAATAGAACTTTTGAGTTTATTTTCGCTGGGAACTAGAGAAAGGGTTTAGAGTGCACTATAAAAAAGCTCGTATTTAAAAAGGTACATATAAAATCCAATTCACATCGACCAAGATTTTCACGTGGGCGAGAAGCAACAAAAAGGTTTACCACTTTTCTTGAAAAGCAGAAGTCGGACAAAAAACTCCAATTATTAAAAACTTTATACAACCACAACACAACATATCAACGCTATAAAGATAAGAACAATATTTTAACATATTTTTCAAATGTCCAAAGTAATAAATCTGGAACACTTTTACTACATGGACATTTAACACAATGGAAAAATTGAATTATTTTTTCTTATCTAAAACTTTTATGTTACATTTTTATTGTAATATCACATAATATCCTGATTATAATGAAAAGTACAAAACAGCTTTAAAAGTGAATTGCTCTAGCGTTTCTTCTATCTCAAAGTAGCATCTGTCTTTAATGTATCTTGCTTAAAAGTAAATCGGGAGCACAAGCTTCATAGCATAGTCATGACATGCACGAGATTTAGTGTATATTTATGAATCTGTTATTTGCCCAAAGATTCTGTCTTTTTTCTATAACCTGCTACGCGTTAGCATCATTAAATTAATGGTCACACAGTTCGTTTTACAGCTACACTATTTTTTTTATTCTAAAACACATTTATTTTCTGTTCTAACTAAGCCTGTACAGAAAGGAAGCAATCACTACAAAAAAAACACAGCAAAATAAAATATAAGCCACTTACAAGACAAGCATACTAAAAAAAGTGTGTTCAGTGTTCTAAAATAAATATGTACAAAAAGGTCCACAGCTTACAATTTACTACGATTTTTTCACCAAAATGGATCAAATTTTATTTTAAAGATAATACTACTACAGTTACTTTGTATACAAATATGTACTTCGCTTCAGATGGAAAATGGAAACTAAAGTAGCATGACATTTGTTTTTTTTGGGCGATCGTTTTTTACTTTTGTGACAGCGGCAAGAACGGGAAAGAAAAGTAATGCCTGGAAAATATAATAATATACATACCAGAATGAATGTATATCTTATTTATATTCATGTATTAGACGAAGAAGGCGAGAAACGCAAACGTGACAAATGTCCAACGCTCTCTTCGGATCATGGGCTCAGAATGTCATAGCTGTTGTGTCCTTTGTACACACGACACACAAAGCTTGTATTTTTCTTATGGTTATGTTATTAGAATTTTTGGAAGTGGGTTGAGTGGGATAATATATCAGAATCTCATAAAAATAAAGTTAGTGTGGCGGTGGTGATTGTAGTGGTAAGCGGCTCAGTCAGAGAGAAGTAACTGCAAAACTGGAAACAAAAATGCGTGTAAGTTTTAATATTATTACAATTGGAATGCAAGCGTTCTCCATAATACAACTTCATCTCTTCCATTCCTTGTAATAAAGCAAAGCAATATAATATCTCTGGGACTAAATGGTCATTACTGGCATATTATAACCCTCTTCTGCTGACTATCATCATAATATCATACAAGTATGAGCACTCTTGTGTCTCAAGCTCTTTCACAAAAGTTCCTATATGGAACATTTTTTCTTTTTGGCAGTATCATTAATAGTCTAGTAAAGTTCGCCACGCCACTGGTGTGTAGTCGGGCAATGTTATTATGTTCGTTTCGTATGTACGGTGAATGTGTACGTTAAAAGTGAAACGTGCAGTTTGCAAAAATCAATAAGAAGACCTGCTTGTTCAGTCTTTCACAAGCCACGACAAAGTGAAGCAGGGACGTCGACATCATCGTCGACGGAGTATAACGCACCACCAACACCAAAACAACGGTAACGTAACGGAGTGGGGCTATGTTTTGCTCCAGCCACTGTGTCTCGGAAGTTGAAGTTAAAACCAGGGAGCGAGATTCTTTTGCTCAGTCAGTTACGAAAGTCATGCTTTCGCAGATTCAGAAATAACAGCAATAACGACGGCTGCTGCTGGTCTGGTGGTGGTGGCGGTGGTGTTGGGATACCTTGTTTGTGTATGGTTTTTTAAGTAAAAAAAAAAGGTACTAGTGTAATAGCAGCACTATCAGCACCGACGACTACGTAGTTCTCTAAGCTGTCCGTCTGGTGAAAAAGATGAAGCTCAAAGGAATTTTGCAATTTTCATTTACAACAGACTTCCAATGATTTTCGCCGTTGAATCCCTTGGTAGTATGCTAGGCCAGGCTGCTTCTTCAAGCAATACAGATTGCTGATGGTGTTTGGTATTATTTGGAAAAGGGAAGTGGAAGGAAGCAACAGCCAAGCCACTCGACCACAGAGAGCGCACATAGAAAAACAACTGACGTTTTTTTTATCTTGTGTGCATGTGTAAAAGAGTTTGTCTTTGGTCATCTCCGTGTCAGTTTGCATTCTTCTATCGTTGGGAAAGGAAAAGAACGAATAGTGTGAACTAAATGATTAGTGATTAGTGTTGCATCACTAATAGAATAAAACTTCTCTGTAGACCAGACAGGCTTCTCTTCCGACTTAATTCATCCATTCCATTTTTTTCTAGCAGTCACTTTCTCAAAAGAAAAATATTTTCTTACTTCTTGCTAAGAACTGAAGAAGCATTGTTAATAGATTTCGCAGATGTTATATTTCCTTCATTTTTCTACATGAACACACACATTCGCTCGCCAGCAACATAATAAATAAAATGTACATCTTGCATCTATTTTTTTCAAAACCGTATCGTATATATTCCAATTGAGCATGTCATATCACATCGGATCGGATGGTGTATAGTATCATGTAACACTCCCCTCTTAAATCAGCGGTAGACGGCACAAGTCAGTTTTAATTTTTTCAGGGGAAGTTCTTAAAAAGCAGTATATTATAAAGTGAAGTTCATCCCATAATCGTATTAGATAGGACATGACATAACAGACCAACAGTTCTTTTAAATCATCCGTGTGTACATATAATCATAACACGATCATATCATCAACGGATGAGGAGTGAGGGGGGAATTCTTCAAATTTGCATTAAAAATATATCTGCATTTTGTCGGTTTAAAAAGAATTTTTTTGCGAAGCGTTCTAAAAATAGGTAAAATAGCCCAATATTTATAAACATTTCAATCAGTCAAGCCTTCAAGCTCATATGTACAGCTTCATGGCACATTACAACAAAGCAAGGCCAGTTTAGCTATTATAGCGCAGCGTACAATGGAAACACACGATGGTCGCACAAAGTCAAGTGTTCCTCTATGAAATGAAGAGGATGTAAAAAAAAGAAGAAGAACGCAGCAGGCTCAGAAAAAAAATCCATTTGTCTGTTATCTGTTCTGCTATCAATGTTCGCTACATGCAACCTTGTGGAAGGAAAAAAGCAGATTGCTTGGAATAGTTTTTTGAAGTGTTAACATTTTCCTTGTAACTTCCGGTCCTGAAAAAGTAAAATAAACTTTTAGACTTTTACAAAGTATTTCGTACCCTTAAATGTGCTGAGTGAATATTATTGACTGTGACCTCGTCTGGGACAAATAGTTAACTGTTGATGTGTGACATGTGGCAGAAAAAATTCGTTTAGTTCAAATATTTACCAGTGTCAAAAAGTGTATTTCATACTTTTTAGCCAATATGACTATTTCAAATTTTGAAATTCTACTTACCAACTGCAATAATAGCTATTTTGCTGGACAAACTGTGTCTGGACAAGTAGCTGTGGATGTACAGGAAAGGCCAAAAGTCATTCATGGTATGTTTATTTTATTTTTTTATTAAACATGGCATGTTTTTTTTTGGAAATTAAGGACATATCATTTTAGAACAGTTTTTACAAATGTGTAAAACCATTGAGAACAGTATTAAATATTTTTACTAGTATAAATTTAAATTGCAAAGAAATATGGCTTAGAGTTGACAAACAGAATGAAGAGTTCTTGTAATTTATGAAAATTTCGTTGACCACGATCTATTTTTTAAATTTCAGATATGTTTTTACCGGCTATTTGTTAGGCCCTAATCTTACCAAACATTAGAAATACCTTAAGTAATATGATTAGAAAATATACCGAGTACGAAATAGTTTTCAAAATTAAGTGAAAGCCTCTTTTGTATTTCAAAGCCCAAGAGAAAGTCCAAAATGTTTGACATCAGAATAGTTTCACTTTCATTATTCCTTTCCGTTACAAAGTCATAATATAGCTTTTATACGTCTTGATTAAAAACCATGATAAAATCTACAAATGGAGCAAAATCCACCGCGACCTTAACCAAATTTCTACCCACCTCATGATTTTATAAAGGAAATTATAATACCGATACCGATAGGGATTCCGTACCCTCACATAAAACTATAGTACATAATACCACTACAAAATGTGGTGGTAATATATTATCCTTGAGGGAAATTCGATATTGTACATGTTTTCACATGTTCAATGTTTGCATTGAAATAGCTCAAGTGGAAAATGCAATTTTCTCTATGCCCTAAGGCCACTATTTATACATTTGCTTTGTTATTACATTATTAATTCATTTCACGCTCTTAATTACAAGTAGAACATGCTAATTCTACGAACACGTCAATTAATCACGTATTCACACATAAATGTAATACTTTTACAATGTTTCAGGGATTAAGCTTAAACTCCAGGGGAAAGCAAAGACACATTGGAAAGAGGCAACAAGTAATCGCGGAGCAATGACTCACTATTCCGATGAGGAAGCTTACATCCAAGAGAAAGTTTACCTTTTTGGCTATGGTGAGTATTGAGAGTATACATCGACGAACACACGCCAAAGCATGTCAAGTTGAGAAAATGTAGATCTTTTTGTGCATAATGTGATTTGGTGAAGGGGAAACGTGCTTTCTTCTTTATGCCAACTTACATTAGAAATGCAATCCATGTATCAGGTTTCTTCTTTCGTAAGTCTGTAGGACAGAATGATAGGGCGTATATCTTACAGCCCATCAGCTTTGCATGATGAGCTGTAGTGATAATAAAAAAGTGAAAAAATAATGTTATCTATGTAAATTGATGCTTTCATTTCGTAGGTAATTCTGAGAATGTGATGGCTTTATTGCATTTTCTTTTTTGTTGGGAAAACTTGCAGATGATAATGCTGAGGGGAATAATTACAGTTTACCCATTGGCCATCATTCTTATCCATTCAGCTTTACACTTCCTTCCTCTCTTCCTTCTAGTATAGCGCACAAATATGGCCAGGTGAAATATTATTTGGAAGCGACAATATCCCGAGGACAGGGTATTACCAAGCCAAACTACACTTGCAGACTTCCATTTACAGTAAATGCAATACTTGATCTGAATAACGAGTATGGGGCTCAGCACGAGAGCATGGTGTCGAAGGAGAAAAATGTTTGCTGTTGTTGCTGTAAAAGCGGACCGGTGGGATTTGATTTCAAAATATTCAAAAACGGATACGTCCCAGGGGAAGTCGTTAAGTTTCATGCAGATCTATTCAACCATTCAACAAGAGATGTTAGCACAGTAGTTGATTTGGTTCAGGTTAGAAAAATACAGAAAGAATGCAATGCAGTTCTATTTTTATAACATTGAGGAATACTGAATAATATTGAGGAGTATGTCCACATTATTGTTTTGATAGTGTATAATTACACTAACTAACCCGGTATGAATTAGAAATGAAATTATCATAAAATACTGTTATATTTGCTATTTATGTCGTTTGCCAAATAGGAGATGAAATTTCATGCTATGGGAAGATCCAAAACAAAGACCGTACAAATTTTATCCATAGAAGGCCCGAAATTGAAACCAAGTGAGACGAAAGAATGGAAAAGTGAGGATGTACAAACGGAAACCGGTTATGAGTCTATGCTGCGTATACCTTCTATTCCTCCAAGTAGGCTGGAAGGGTGTCGTATAATTGAAGTTAGATATTATTTGAAGGTGAGTTGAGTTCATTCGACAGCATGTTGTTGTTGTAACATTTTTTTCGGAAGTATGGAAAATTAAATGACATTACATTGTACATAATGTTTTTGTCTCTTTATCAGGTGAAAATGGATATTAAGGATTCAGTTACTCTAAAAGATTGCATCGATATTACAATCGGAACTATACCATTGAGGGAAAACTTTGCAGAGCTTGGTGGAGGAGATACTTTAAATGCTGGGGAAATTGAGCTCACAGTTGACTCTGATCTTACTACTGTAATAATCTTACCTAACTACCCTGATCTTCGTAAGTTTACTAACTTAACCTTAACTTTTCATTAAATCATATATTTTAATTTAACATTATTGTATAAATGTTTCTCGTTAAAAATTTGGTTTTTAGCTCCTCCAACCTACGAAGAAGCTGTAGCACTGTCATACAGTGAGCCCCTTGAAGAAGACGATTTACCTCCTGAATACATGACATGCGTAAAATTCATTCCCAGATATGTCACATACTCCCCTAGATTAACAGGTCCTTCTCCAAATTAATTTTTAGTAATATATTATTCAAACGCATAAATGTATGTTACTCTTGCCAGTTGGCGAAAACGAGAAATTTTGATTCAAATTACAATGGCATTTACAACAAGATATTATAAAAATAGCTGATAAATTATAAAATTATAGGAAAGGTGCGAATGAAAAAGAAACTTGGGCTTTGAGAATGTGTGATATTTTATTGGAGAATTTTGAGATTGCGACGGTGAAATTTAAGATTAGAATTTCGTGTGTAAAAAATATTTGCTATTCAAGTACTGTTTGGTAAAATAATAAATTAAGAAAATAGGAAAGGAACATAAAGAATCTCTAATGCTCTATTTATGGAATGTATTTAGGAGTAAATCTGTAAAATTGTACGTGTAAATATACAGTTGGAATGTACTTACTCATTACTACACTCAACTGACTCAAACTGGAAATCAAGTATACTTTCTACAATTTTTTAAAATTTAAGTTTAAAATCCTATTCTTACATTTGAACTTTTTGCAATAAATTATAATGAATGATTAATTAGATACCACAATAATTTATATGCACATAATAATATATAGATTTAGTGATTGTATTGCAGTGTATTAGATTAGATACTACTGTGTACCGTATGTACCTTTGTGTTTAAAGCAGAGATCTCGCACTTTTATTGTCATTATCACAGTCATGATTTATTCAAGTATTTGAATTTATAACGAATTGTCTTCTTATATTGATATTATTACTAAATTGCCTCATTTTAATAAACTATTAGATACTGAAAAATAGAATAACTGCAATGTGAAATCTTTAAAAATGTCAAACAAAACTCATTACATTATATTATCTCATCACATACTTATGGCAAAATTAGTCCATACGGTCAATAAGGCCATTGTGTTTTATTTGTCAATTTGGTCCTTGAAAATACAAAATGTGGAATACTGAAAAACGTTTACGTTTATTCCTTCTTTTTCGTGCTGGACTCATCTTGAGTGAACCACCTGCAATATAATTGAAACAACCTTTTTACTGCCAAAACCTTCCTTTAATTAAACAAAAATATGGTGACGTAAAGCTGAAACTTACCAGTACACAATAATTGGAGGAATCATCAATGCCGCAGAAATAAGGAAAAATGAACCCGGAAGAACATTTAAGTACGAAGTATACACTGAAGTGTACAAGGCACTGGCAACTAAAGGTAAAATGGATTCCATACTTGCAATGCAGGAATTGATTTTACCCAGGTCTTCAGATGGAACTATTTTGGACAACATTGAACGGGGAACAATCATCGCCGCTCCAGCAAGTAAAGTTATTAATGGAGCTGTTTAAAAAAATCACGAATATAAGACGATTAAATGTTTGGAAACTTTCTACTTTGATGACGATAATAGAGTGAAAACTTGGTACATTACCAAAAACTTTTACAATTAGTTAAACATGCAAAATATAATAGAGTGGGAGAAAGGTACAATGAATATGAAACCCACCTAAAACCATTAACGCACTAGAGTTGGCCGCAGCGAAGACAAGAGCCGCAAGGAAATTGCTAATGCACGCCACAATACCGTTTTGAGGGTCCGTCAATTTTAACTTTCCTGCTAAAATGCCCATGCTGACGAAATTTCCGATGAAGCCCACAACAGTTTTATAGCTCATAAATGATCCATACCTATATGGGAAAAGACAAGAGAAAATTTTGTACTGGACATGGCAAGGCAAGACTCATGAGTAAAGAATAAAAATATCAAATTCAAATTATTACGTTGCCCCATCCCAGTTGAATTTCAGTCTGCAGAACAAATACAGGACACCCATTTCTCCTGTTCAAATAAAAAACATGATATTTTAACACACGAGTTCCTAATAACTAAAAAGATTCATCTGATTGAATTGAGCATTATATTTTGTCCGCATGCTTATTATTATGACTGTTAGTTTTTACCCATCATTGGCGTAAATACACACGCATGACTGAACAGCAAAAGTCCCATTTTTAGTCTTGTATTTCCTTCACGTTTTTTAAATATACATGCTCCAGCATCTTTAATATGTTGAAAGTCAAATAATTCTATAAACATTTGAATTGCAGTTTTCCCCTTTGTGACACCAGGTTTGGGTTGATTTTTCATAGAGATCATAAGGTAGAGCAAACAAAAGAGTTCTAAAGCTGCTCCAATGACAAATACTTTTGTGAATCCCAATCCACTTTTGGCTAGTATTCCTCCTGCGGCTAGACCAAGTGTTATTCCAAGGAATATTAAAGAGTGTGTGATGCCGGTGCGAACAGTTCTTTTATCAACTGGAGTGTGATCGGAAGTGTAAGAAAATGCTGAGCTTATAAAACAAGCTTGATTTCCGGAGAGCGCCACCACCAAAGAAGAGACAACGGTGACTGTCCACATGCCAGCCAAATTTCCCACAAGGACTGTGCCAATGAGGAGAATGTCTTGTAGAATGAATGAAATGAGGACAAAGAGCATCGGGTATTTTCTTCCATATTTGTCTGTCCATGCGCCCACAAGAAAAACGAGAAATATTGGAAAAGCATTTTCCAAAATTGTTCTCCACATCACGGCTTGTCCCACGAGAGCTTGAACTTCTTGCTCTTGCTTCTGGTAGTTTTCTGTCTCTCTAAAGTAAATTTTAGATTTAAATTTTTTTAGCTTTACTGTCCCCCATTTTGTTGGAGAGTTTATTTTTCATAATTTACATAAATCAGAGAAAGCTGAAATATATCACTGTATCATGTGGCATGGCGGGTTGTAAAACATTGTACATTTTTGGAAATTACTGTGCTTTTATGACTTTTATTGGATGAAAGACAATAGGGGAAAAGAAAAGACGCTGTCATTTTATACAGACGACGCACATAAAATGCTTTAAAAGTGGAATTTTATTGGTTAAGTTGTGTGGATCTATAAATTTCATGTTCTCAATTTTGGTAATTCAAGTGCGGTTCGTATAGTACGAACAAATATGTATGTTTGTTTGTGTGTAACGTGAATGGATTTCTTGTGGGCTGAATATGTTTCTTGTGATGATTTACTCACCTTGCCTGAAGCGCGTCACACACGTCGTCAGAATAGCCAAGATTTACTCGACAAGCTTTTTCCAAAAGTAGGTCTGAGATAGACATGAAAACCATGATGGAGCTAGTCATATGAATTATTAGTGCAGGCTCCAGTGACAGTAAACTTTTCGATAAGGACAGTGGCTCAGACCTGAGACCACCACCTGGATTCTCCTTAATAACTGA
>JAQIWN010004952.1:0-10508 GCA_034699025.1 Entomobrya cf. arborea Gr-Col-00668 | reverse complement strand
CATTACAAGAGACGAGAGACCAGTTAAATCGAATGCAAGAGGCAATACAAGTTTACAATCAAATTACATGCTTGAATCACACATATTTAACTTCCCTCAAATTCTGCTACTTATTTTCAAGGATATTCATTCGTTATGTTATAATTCTTCAGAAGCATCATGCATGAGAAACGAAAAATTATCATTAAGAAATAATGATGCAAAGTAGATAGAAAGGATGAAAGATAGTTAGTGTACGATTGCGTAAGTGTCAATTTGAGCGTAAAACTTTTTTCATGACTCGATTCATCGGTAATCAGTAGAACTGGAAGGGTTGAATTAATATGGATGTTGCAACAAAGTTTTAATTTACTGAATTTATCATTACATCAGTAATGTCAGATGTAGTTTTATTTTATTATTCAGCAGGGATTTTAACGATTTAGTAATGATGATATAATGACTACCAACTTCTGACACCTGATTATTTCGTGCGTTGATAATTGATTCAAGTTTTACATTTAAAAGTTCAATGTTGTTGCTATTTTTCCTCATTACAATATGACGTCGTTCACGATCACAATGCATATTATTACATCAATGGATATACAAGTGAACACGGGTAAATTCGGTTACAATTACGATTTAATGACAGGTTTAAATGTAATTTAAGGTGAAAATCTTTCGAAACATTTGAAGAAAGGGATTTAATGGCTATAAGATAGTGACGCATGACATGATGATGCAATCTCTACCAAATAAGTTTACACCACTTTTTTACTTTCGGGAAAAGCTGTCTTGTGATCTGTGATTTTTATTTGATTTGAAGACACGTTTAAGTGTTTGCTTCGGATTAATTGATATTTTGCCGACATAAAGGGAAATCCTCTGTAATTTGTTATCCTCAAACTTATTTACACAACTGATAAAGGATATGTGTTTCAGTAAAACAATAAAACAATAATTTTCCATGAAGTATTAGATAATTAAATAATTTCTCATTTTCAATGTCAAGATGATGAGATAAAGTGATAAAAGCCATGAAAGGAGTCACGTTGTCATAGCACGTGATGATGGGCTTTAGACTCCACTCCAAATCCAGATTGTCTACAAAAAACTAGTACACATATTTTGATCACAAGCAATGTATTTTCTTAAGGTTATCGACTGTTAGTTACCAAGTTCATGACAACAAAATTTTCCCCTGCCCCAAATTCCTTTATAAACTATTTAGTTATCTGTAAAAACTATCAATTTCCGGCTCATTTCGATGGTAACTCTGAGTTACAAATCGGAATCTTGTAGAAAATTTAAATGCGGTCATTTTGATATGCGACTTATGCTACTTTAGGAATTAAACGTTTATCAAGACGTTGTAACGAACAGTCGAATGCCTTAAGTTTGAAATTTTGCATATAAAGCAATTAGCAAGATTTGTTATCGGTAAAAAATAAAAGAAATGAGTACATTTTGCGGACTCACAGTTACGCAACTAAGCTAAGCTAACTTAAGCGGGACTAGTTTTCCAACAAACTTGATTTCGGGAATTTCCGAGCATTTATATTTGGCGTATTTTCGATCATTCGGTGTTCTTGAACTTCTATTTCTTACAAACTCTTGTCCTTTGATTAATCAAATCAACATACAATACTGTCAAATAAATGAATCTATTTATGTTCAATACTGAGAAGAGGTTAGTATTTAATCAACAAAAGCTTCTCTCTAACTTCCATATTTCGCATACTTTTCTTGAAATTGTTGTACAAGTTGTTTTCGAGCAAAGTATTTAGTTCGTTTTATTTTTAGATCTAATCGCTATGATATAAACCTTTTACCACCTTGGGTATGGTAACCATTTCCATCCATAACATCACTTTTCCACCATGAACTTCTCTTCTGGTTTCACCTTTCAGTCATTAAATTCTGTTCACTAATATTTCCTAAAGACTCCTACTATTGCGCTGCAATTTGCATGAGGCGTTTACAATTTAAGATCAAGCGGAAGTATTGACAGCCTTTATTAGTAACGTTAGACCAGTTCATTCTCCAGGAGGCTTGGGTTCATTCAAAGGTGACAATAAAAACATTTTGATGAATCGGTGAAATTAGAGAAGTAAATAGTCGTCAATGTTTTTAACGATTTAACTGGTATACTGCAAACGTTCCAAAATAAAAACCCCACAACAAATTAAAATGACAGGAAAAAACAGGAAATAGTTCATAGACCTTACAGATTTAGTAGGCTAGGTTGTGTGGGCAATGGTACTGACTGATAGTCAATAGTGTAGGTAAAGAATCTACATCCACCCTCGCAATGCCACTTAAAACAGTGTTTAAACTGTTGTCTAATTCTACTCCAAAGCACTAACCCAAAAATTATAAAGTAATTCGATAACATTGGTTGTTTTGAAGTTTCAGTTAGTGGTCCTCCCTTATGTTCATTAAATTAACTTAGTTATTATCATTAGTTTTGACGCAACTGTAGACCTGATTGTTGATTGAGAGAGGACTGTGCTCGCTTTAAATGCGTTATGCACATATTTCATGTAGGCGCTGGCTGACGCAAGCAACTCAACAGATAACTGAACTAACAATAAGTCTGACGATGAGTCTGAGTGGCATAAGAACTTTCAAGAGTTTTCTCTTGCCCTGATTTTGGGGATTGTGTTTTGTGGCTTTAATAACAAAAGGTGATCTTTCGTGGCTTGTGTAGCCGGTCGTCAACCCAGAAAATCGGTCCTTGACTCACTTCCAAATTCGAGCATCAGCTTCAGTTGTATATTGCAGGATAAGTTAGATTCGATTGTAATGATAACCGAACTTTGTAGGAAATTTCTACCTGTACAATTTAATCTAATTTAACAGGTATCCTAAGACCCTAAGTCTCTCTTAAAACTTACGTTAGTGAAATCCTTCTTTCATTTTTGTTGTAGGAAAGTTGTGTCAATTCGAAGTTTCTACAAGTTGTATTATCTATTTATACTTCTTTCTTCTGTTTCTGATAGTAGTTCTTACAGTAAATTGCATTCAAGGTCTCATCTTCCAAATGGACAAATTTTCATAAATATCAAAGGTTGATCAACTTACTATTTACAATTATTAATGACGGACTAGTGGCATATTAACATTAATGTATATTCTGGTCATGTTTACCATAACCTTCTTTAAATTTTTTTAACTATATTGCTTGTACGTACGTACATACGTATGACGAACGTTTTGCAGAGATGCCTTCATCATGGCAAAATAAGCATTTATTACGTTAGCTGAAAGCGAAGCGTTAGCAAGTATTGAGTCTATAATGTTTATCCGTCTGTAGGCATGATAACTCAAGAACGCGTTGACCGAATTCGTTCCTATTTGGCACGTTGGTCACGAAGGTAAAAGGCAAGACGCCTATTGATTGTCAGCCCCCTAGATCAAACGCCAAGGTTCAAAGTCGAAAGTTCTCAATGTATTCGTAGTGTACACTTAAATAGCGCAATGGACAACTTTCGACAAGTAGACCAAGAACCAAATGTCACTTTGGGTCACCGTCACCTCATTGGGTCAGAAATCGGGGTCAAAGGTCACAACATCAAACGTGTCATGTGACATCATTCGAAAGCACTTTTCATTGGTAACAGCAGTGATTACTAGTAGACATCACAATGTTTCAGCTACGTCGTTATGATCGCTTTTACAGTGGGTTTATTTGCATTGGTCACCTGTCAGTTTTCCCATTCTTCTATCATACGTATGATATGGTATGGTATGCATACCAAGCACAAAACATATTTAACAAAGTATTGCTACTGAAGATGAAAAACCTTGAACCTTGTAAACTATAAACCCATCCATGGATCATGGATTCATACAAAATGATGCTATTTTACTACATTGAACTTCTCACTTTAAGCCGGTGAAGAACGAACTGTTTCCGAGTTTTACTTTGTCCTAAGGCCTCATTAATTAATGCTTTCTAAAGATTTTCGAAACTTTCGAGATGGAATATCGTTTGAATCTTCGTAATTTGAATCCTCCGCATTAGAAAAGGCTTTTTGTTATATAACAATGGAATCAGCTTATGAAGAAATAAGCCTTATTAATTCATTTTACAATATAGTTTCAAAATACTTACAGGTTTTATATTAGTTTAGAATAATTAGAAAATAATTTGTTAATAGATATAATTCAAACTATAATTAACTTGATCCATTTCTTGATAAAAAATATTCATTTTCAATTTTTCAATCTGCTGGTTACTAAAAACTAAAAATCTACATTTCTACATTTTTTCCCGTTATAAATCCCTTCAATTTTATAAACCACGTAAAGGCAATAGATAATTGAGTATAAATTCTATCATATGAATTAATTTTATATCATATGTCAGGCGATAAGATATGTAATCTTACCCGAATTGGGCAAGTTGAATTTATATGCGGATGTGTGCTATGATTTAATGAAGAGGCAAAATGGTAAAAATGTTGATTGTAGATCATTTTTGCTCAATAGATAGTTACTTGATAATGAAAAGGTTAAAGTTATATTTTGTGCTCCGGAATTGAAAGTTCAAAGTTTAGAGACGTATATGCTTATATGCCTAGTTCCGTATACTGCATCTAAGAGAATTGCGTTGTTCACGAAAAATCTTATCGTTCGAGATATATTATGATGCTAAGATAAAATACTGGTTGATTATAATAATTTCTTGCTTTGTGCTTCAAAAAGAAATAAAAATAATCCAAATCACAGAAAGGACATCTACCACCGGAAGGTAAAATCGACCACCTACGCGTATTATCTTCTTATTACAAATGTCATCCATCATTAAACTTAATTTCGTTCGAAGTCCCAGCTTACATTTTATTTTGTCACTGGCAAGAGAAAAACAAATCCTTAGAGATGAGATGAAAATTTAAAGACTGATTTTTTTTTCATTTCAAATATATTTTAAAAATTAGCTTTTAAGTCATTGTCCTCTTTTTTAGAATTACAACAATAGTAGGCATGGATTGCATATCATCATGTCTAATCAAAACGTGATTTAGAAGACTTGAACCTGGTGGGGTGAGAGTGGAACCAAATAAAGAACAAGTGAATGAACAAAAATCACGTAGTTTTCAAAGCCATCTTGAAAAGTTCATACAAAGTTGTTTCAGCCACGGGCACTGAATTACAAGAAAATTCTTTGCATTTATAAGCCTTAATGTACCATGTTTTTGTGTATCATGAATCTACATTGCAGGATGTCGTGCTTTCTCCAACTTTCTCTCGCACACTAGTTAGTTGGCTTGTGTTTCGGAAACGTGTTCAAAACATGTGTGAGTAATTTGCATTGTGCAGAGAGTAAATCAGCCACGTTTATTGTACTCCTGCTGCATAAAGTTATTTGATAAAAAGATTTGTTGCACGGAAACAATTAGTTTAGTCCAAAATGCGTATCTCTTTCTATAGTACTAAATTTAAGAAACGAGTACATGGGTTTCATTAATATCGGAGAAGAAAAACGTATGGAGGTTGACAATACGAGGTATTCAATGTAACTTATATCTAATTAACGGGCTTTATATTGGAAAATGATTTGTGTACAAAATCTTTATTGATACATTTTATCAATTTAAGGGAAAGAAAAGAAAGAACAGTATGCTGACCAAGAATAAGAATTTTTCTGCAATCCATTTTCGATCTTTATAATATGAACTTCTTGTATTTTGCCACGTCCTTTCGTTATCACATGAGATATTATGATCAGAGCATTTGAACAAAAGGGTAAAAATATTTCATAATGCATCAGAAAGAATTATGATTAGTTTTTATTGTAGTTGTGCAATTGAGCTATTCACCTCACCTGGAAAATTTTAATGACCTTCTTTTTCTTGTGTATTGATTAAGAATTGTAACAAAGTATGAGTAAGTTATTATATAAGTTGGGTCACCTTTGCTCTTCTCTACATCTTTTCCTGATTCCAGACTGTTATGATTGGAATGCGGCCTCTAGATTTCATTGCTTAATTAGCGGAATACAAAAATAGCTTGTTTTGGAATTTCTCGGTAATATGATGTTTCGCAGAGGGGAAAAATCAAAACAATTTGTTCATTGCAAATACGCATATTATACAGCATGCCATTGCCATATTCAAGGAGAAAGTCAAAATCGATAAAATATCAGTCCTCTTAAATTACCCCATTTCATCTCACCATTCAATTCACACATGCTGATATTGCCTTTCTAAGAAAAGCCGATTTAACCTCGCTGCATATTGTTTTGTTTACACTTCTTCCTTCATTCTTCTTATTCAGCAACTTCCCGAAAAGATAAACATATTTGCAAGAAGAAACATTGCGAAACCATGTAGCTAAATTGGAAAATGTCAACGTTCTCTTCTCACACAGCTTGGCTTTGGCTATCACACGGAAGCTGAAGATGAAGTTGCCTGCCTGTAGAAGTCCTCACCGGCACTCACACAACACGTCACTCATTAAAGGGCCCATCAAAGCCAACCATCTACAGTCTACGTCATCGGCTTAACCGAGAAAACTATTTCATCATTCTCAATTCTCCTCACCATCCATTTCATCCTCCATCAACATCATCATAGTAACCGTAAGATCATATACAGCGAGAACTCAGCAAGGCCACTCTGCTAATGACATCATCATTCTCTTCAAAATTTCAACATGAATGAAGTTTGCTATTAGCCCCCTCCACATCCATCCTTTTTCTACTTCTATTCATTCTATAAATCTGTAACAAACTGGCTTACTACTTTTTCACAAGTTTGATTGCACTTGTTGTTTGTTATATGTATAGATTTGCTACTCTAATGAGAATGTATTTTACAGATATGAAAAATTTGATGATGTACTGTAATGAGTTTTTCGAATAGTGAAAGGGTAAATTTAATGTGTTAGTTATCGATACTAAAGTGTCATTAGTGTAAAACACGAACATCTTAATTACTTTTGTCACAGAAATATTGTAATATGGAATACAAAAATTAAGTATAAATAGCCAGATAAATGAATGTAAAATCATCAGTTAACACTGTACTGGTCAAGTGAAAATGAAGTCCGCCATAAGTAGCGAGAACGTCATATCACTTTTAGGGAACTTATAAACTAATCCATTAAAAACATCACAGTGTAATGTATCAGAGAATTTCAATTAGAATGAATTTCTTTATGGTTTATAATATGGGGTAATGGGGAATTAGATTTTTTATACTAAATTCATAATTGAGTAATTGGAATTGTTGAATGTAAATTGGATTGAATTACATTAAATAAATTAAAATAAATTTGAATCATTTGAATATAAACTATTAAGTCTGTTGTTAACAATAACGCATTTATTAAATGCTAGAACTACAAAAGAACCGAGCAATGGAAAAAAGAACACTTAACATGGTTTCTTTATGGTAAATAACACTTGTCTCGTTCTTCTTTAAAGTGTAGCCTGAGAAAACTCACTTTCACTTGAAACCAATTAAAACTTGCACAAAATAAAACTCCCATTTTTCACCACAACCATCACATTCCTGTTCATTGTTATTGCATTACTTTAATCAAACTCTGTCCCAACAGCTTACCATGCCAAAAATATTATACCGCGGAGCCTACGAATGGAAATGAAAAAGCGTTTGAATTCTTTTCATCCTTTTTTTAAAAAGTGAAAGTTTCTCTATTCATTAATTTACCACGAATTCTAAACTGAGCGACTCCCTCGCAAATTACCAAAATTCTTTCTCAAATACTCAGCAACTCGAATCACTGCATTTCCTCTTTCAAAAAGTGTAAAAATAGCCTCACATCACGTCTCACTCGCTGCTCTCAAAAGAACAGAACAAATTTTTCCATGTGTGTATCTGCACAAAACCTTGATATTGAACATGACGCAAATTTCTGCGTTATTTTTTTATTTTATAAAAAAAATCGTCCATTCCAAAAAAAGACATAAAGCACCTGTTGTCATGTAAAAGTCTCTAAGGTTTGCATTTTTTCGCCAAAAAAGGAATGTCTGCAAAAAATATGACGCATATGATTTCTACTTGGTTATTAGAACACTTTTTAGATTGTCAAAGAACATGATAAAAATAGCCTGTGGTATGGCGTGGCTGTTTGTATAAAAATTGTATTGCATTGCTCGCACTTTCCATGTTTTCCATTTATTTACTACGCTATCAAAATAAATAAAGATACTTTTTTGCGGAGAATGTCGTGTAATCTTTTTTCTCTTGTTTCTGTAAAAACAAAATTAATTGACGGCATTGTTTTCTCCATTACGGCACGAAATCCATTATCCCATCACATCACAAAAAAAAACTACTTACAAAAGCATTAATTTTCCCTTGTTCAAATAAGCTACAAGTGCAAAGTATGTTGTGGTACTCTGGTTACTTATTACATGACAAGGATTAGTTGCTATTTCGACCAAGATGTATTTGATCACTCACTCATAAGTTATTTGCTTATAACGATTTATTTTCATTTGTGAAAAAATACATGCTCCACTGATCTATCTATGCAATAATCATGTTCTATTATGATTTATGTACAAATTGGCAAGACTGAATACATTTTGAAAGAATCCGTAGTTGTAATAGTTTCGTTTGGAACAGGTGTTATGTTATGTCATACCAAACGAAGGTGACTTAATAAAATGACAGTGTGATTTGAGGGCAGACATGATTTAACAAATGACATGATATTCGGTTCCGTTAAACTATGAATATGTAGACTGGATTTTTTCATTGTTTTGTGTTATGTCATATCACAGGTTCATCGAATTAGCAAAGGTATTCAAGAGGAAATTGTTTAGCAAACTAAACATAAATTGGGTCTGTAATAGCTTTTGTATGTAGTTTGCATGTGTATTTTATTATCATACCTAATTCTTTGGTGTTCCAGGAAAACCAAGCATGCTAGAAATTTGATGTATTGTAAGCTTTTATTCGAGAAGCTGAAAAGATTTACTGAAAAATTCTTAGAAACAAAATGATCTGAGGTAAGGGTACTACTTCCTGTTTTGTATGGAAATAGCTGTCTGGGGACCGGTGATTATTATAAATGGAAATCGATTCTTCTTTTCTGGCTGCTTCTTTTTTGAGACAGTAATCTTTGGATCCATTTATCAAGTTAATTTATAAATGGATAAATGACATTTTTGTGAAATGAGACAGACAGAAGTTCTTTTTGGTTAACAGTGATTCGTTTTCGACAATTTTCGATATAGGACAATTGTATTGCAGTTGCAGGAATCACGCGAATAGCTTATTGGGATAATAAGAGACAGGCACGATGCAGTATTTTAATTAAAATGTAGCAACAAAAAGGTAAGCTAAAAATCAATTATGAAAGTAGCAAAAAAACGCACGTATCGACGTAGAAAAGCTCAATTTTCATTCATGTGGTTCACGTGCTGCGTAGGCTCACGCGCATTGGACGCAGGGTATTGTTTCTGCTTTTGTGGAAACTATATGCACGTTTTTGTTTCCTTTGTATAAAGAGAGTTTTGGAAGTTTTACTTTGAACAAGTCCCGAACGTTTGACATTTTACTTTACATCAACTTGAAGAAAATACGTCATATTTTAAATGGTTTCAGGTCTTGAAAAATAATAATTAAAAATTGGCTGTGTACTAAAAAACTTGATACTACTCCATTTCGACAGATAGCTAGCTTTTTAGAAGTGTATCATATCCTCCTCATCTTTTTGTTCACAAGTCTAAGCATATTTTCCACATTTCATGACTAGCTAGATCATCACTTATGTCACTTTCACTAGATTTATTTTATCAGCTAGATGTTTAAATGGTGATCTTAGCACCCATTTCAGGCACTTAGTTCGTTGCTCTATTTGAGCATGTCATGCTCTTCCAGCTTAGATCTTCGGCTATTTGTGAAGATCATCCATTTTTTGTAAAGAAGTTTTTTCCCTGGCAGATGATTAGCAGATCTCATTAAAAACTAGAACCCAAACATAACAGTTCGGTGGACTGAACATCGGGACGGATAGTGCGATCTATGTTGATGTTGCGTTGAAAGTTGGAGAGATGTGGTGATATTTGCTAAAAATAAATTTTATCCTATTAAATAATTAGCACTGTTTGCTTTCTCCCATTTTTTGCAAGTTGGCTTTCACTTCTAAAAATATATCTACTTTTCGCAAGACGAGCAAGAAAAGACAAAAATATATTATGCATTTATTCCACTTCATTGGTGGAAAAGTGTTAACAAAGTTCTCTAGCTCCCACACCGACTTCCAACTTCACGCAAAGGCGAAAACACTTCAAAGTCATTCCGCATCACGAAACCGAAGCTGGAAACTACACAAACGAATTTTTTTTTGGTGTTATTCCTGAATTTAAGTAGACAGGAGTCTTGCTGCCTATCCCCCCTGGTTCCATCCCCCCTAGTGGGCAATCCCCCCCAATGCCCTTACCCCCCCAGTAATTCCCCCCCTATGAATATCCCCCCCTATCCACATCCCCCTCCAGTATTCATCCCCCCCTATGCCAATCCCCCCCCCAAAAAAAATTAAAACAA
>JAQIWN010004951.1:0-10510 GCA_034699025.1 Entomobrya cf. arborea Gr-Col-00668 | reverse complement strand
ATTGGTTGTCTGTTATATACATAGCAGTTGTGACGTTTAGTTTTATGCTAGTTTCCACAGGTATTTCCCATTATTACAAAATTCTCACATTTAAATATAATTACTGTGTGGACCTCTTGTTTATAGTTAACTAAAATCTGAAATGATGGATGTATGTATATTTAGATGGTGCACAAGTCGGACTTGCAGTTTCTTCGGCGATGATGCTAACAGGCATGTTCCAGTTTGGAGTTCACCAGAGTGCTGAAGTAGAGAACCAAATGGTGAGTGTGGAAAGGGTACTGGAATACTCCAAGCTAGAGCCGGAAGCGGCGTTGGAAAGTGAACCAGGTAAATGCAAACTAAATATGTCTGTTGTCTTTCATGTGACATGTGATCAGACCACAGGCTGACAAGCACTTATCTTTTTTTTTTAGATAAGCAACCTCCACCAAGTTGGCCATCAAAGGGTGAAATTAGCTTAAAATCTATAGAACTCAAATATGGAAGCCAAGATAAACCTGTTCTTAGCGACATAAGCTGCATTTTCAAATCCCGTGAGAAAGTTGGTATTGTTGGAAGAACTGGAGCGGGGAAGAGCTCACTTATTACAGTTCTCTTTCGTATTGCTGAACCCACTGGGGAAATTAATATCGATGGAATTAATGTACTCCAAATTGGTTTACATGACCTTCGCTCAAAAATTTCTATAATACCTCAAGATCCGGTCTTATTTACGGGCACATTACGCAAAAACTTGGATCCATTTGGGGACTTTGAGGATTCAGAGATTTGGGCGGTTTTGAAAGAATGTCATTTGGATGAAGAGGTAGCCAAGCAGAGTCCTGGAGGCATACTAGAAGCTGAGGTGACAGAAGGAGGTGGAAACTTTAGTGTGGGGCAAAGACAACTTGTTTGTTTGGCTAGGGCAATTTTAAGAAAAAATCAGATCTTGGTTTTGGATGAGGCTACAGCAAATGTGGACCCAGAGTAAATAAATATAACACATACTATAATAAAATAACATACTTAAAGTTTCTAATTTAAATGATTATTTTATTAAATATTTTAGAACTGATGCCCTTATTCAAAAATCCATAAGACATCAATTCCAAAATTGTACAGTGTTAACTGTGGCCCACCGACTTCATACGGTAATGGATTCGGACAAAATGTTAGTTTTAGATGCGGGTCGTATAAAGGAGTTCGACGAGCCATTTAATTTACTGGAAAACAAAGAAAGTGCTTTGTATTCCCTTGTTCAGCAGACTGGACCAAACGAAGCAGAAAACTTGTACCAAATTGCAAAACAGGTAATAGGTCTACAAAGCTAATTAACTAACTAACCATACAGTAATTAAAGAAACTAGAATAGATGCAAAAATTCTGATATGCTGGCTGAATTACTACTAATTAATTAAATGTGTCTCTTTTTGTAGGCTCATTTTACCAGAACTCAGAAGTTGACATCTTCTGGATTATCTGAATGATATGCAAGCAAAACACGTATATTAGCCAGATTATGATTATGTCATAATGTCGAGAAAATTGAAAAATGTTGATAAAATATTATATTACTGAAGTGTTTCAGTATTTATTGTTTAACTTTAATTCCGAAAAATAAATAATAACTAAAGGCGTAAATAAGGGTAAGCTAAGACATGAGGAGTAATATGGGTTTAAAATGGTATACTTTCTAACACAATGACAAAATGAAGGGGAAAATTAGTTTACAATTAGTAATTAAAAATATCGAATGTTTCAATTGTAAATCAAAAGAGAAAAAGCAAGTCCTGTCCTACTACCTTAAATCTACACGACATTCACATAGATAGTCTAAAGGCTAGTATGCCGTGTCATGGTTTTGCCAACAAAGAACGGTGGTCAGCTATTCGGAAACAAAGGTGAGCTCCTTAGCGTCTCTCGGTGCCCCAGGGTGTTCAAAATTAAAAGGCGCTGAGAATATTACACATGAATCAGTTGCTTGTTTTTGTTTGTTTGCAAACATGACATAGTGCATAGTGCATTGCATTGCACAACATCAAATATCATGAACACGAATACATAATAGTTTGGTTTTAGACTTTAATTCGCTTTCATTTTTAACTAACTAGTTGTAATAAGAATGATTACATTTTTATTTTTCAACTTGAGCAGTTAGATTAACTATCTCTGTTATGTAATTAGTGGTTTTCATGGTTAACACGTTACAAAAAAATAAAATTAGCTGTTGTGCTATAACGTGAAATTGTTTTGTTTTGAAAGTTTAATTTGGTAGAAAGAAAATGTTATGGATGCATTGCTGCTAATTTTAAATGAATTCAATTATTTACCCTCGCTTCAAATTAACTATTATAAAAATTACATCGATTTACCTGACGCCAGAGAAGTGTTGTTTACGGTAAGATAGTAAAATCTTGTTTAACAATTTATCGCTATTAGAGTACTCTTGTAACTTTAAACATTAAAGGATGCTTATCAGAATAATATAATTTGCAGGGTTAGTCGGGTGAAAAATGCCTCCCGAAGATAACGCAAACTCCGCCCCATCGGGCCATGAAGGCTCTGCAGCAAAAACTCCTGATGGGGTTCTCCCTTCAGGAGTTTCCAGCAATAACTCAGGCGAAAGAAACGGAAGTAGTAAAATGGTGATGCCTCCAACAGCACCAAAAGGGAAACCCAGAGCTCCACCTCTTATTCATGGGAAGATTAAACCAAATGAAGCGGGTGAATATCTAAAAAAACAAATTGCTCAATTAAATCCGTATTTCATTCTAAAGGTAACTTTAAGAGAATTAATGCATTGTTTATTTTTTAGGTATGGAAATTGATTCTGGAGGCAGTGGGAGTAAAATTCCTCTTTTAAAATCCAAAGCGGAGGACGTTGATGAAGAAAATCCAAGGGATCATCGGAGAAAGCGCAATTCAGTAACAACTTCTTCTCAAGGTGGAGGGAGTAATCCAAAGAGTAGTAGAAGTGTGAAAAGTGATAGTGGGAGGTCAGTAGCAGCGTCTTCATCGGCAAGTATGCAGCAAGTTCATCGAACGGTGGAGAAGGTGAAGCTTCCGAAAGGGGTTGAAATGAAACGGGTTGTACAGGTAATGAAAATTACAAAACAGTCAAATCGTCAACTTTTAACATAAAGCAATTGAAGTATTTATTTGTTAATACTGAAGGAAACAAATGGCATCAAAACAAAGAGATTCAGCACAACAAGCATCACCTCCAACACTGCAGTCAACAGCCAAAAAGTGAGTGCCACCACCACTCTCACCACGAAAGAATCTAGTCACCAGCACCCCTCCACAACAGTTACTGAGGCTCCCCATCGAAGGAAAATGACAAAAACTGAAGTTACTTTCGCTGGAGAAGTTAAAAGTTTCATGCCCCATCACTCTCAGCCCTCGCATCTCACAGCTGCCGGTTCTAGTCTGACTAGTGCCAAGTCCAACGAAAAAAATAAATCCCCAGAAAAGAAACCTGTGGCAGCCAAGAACGGTGTGGGTGGTTTCAAAACTGTAGATGAATTTCTAGCAATGCCTACAACCAGTTTACCTGATCACAAGCCTCCTGTTTCCCCTGAAAGGAAGAAATCCTCCATGTACAAATCCAAGTTTTGGGAGTATATTGAACCCTCAAAACATCCCTCAACCTCTGCCCGATCTAAGGGTCCCTCCAAAGGCAAACCTTACGATCCCGATGCCGTAAAACACTTTATGATAAAGCAACGTGAACAACGCCGTATCCAGCACATTAGAGAGACTAGGGAAAAGGAACTAGAAGCCACCAAGCGAAAAGCCATGTTAAAGGAGCTGGAAAACAAGTATCACCGTCAAAGAATGCTCCAAGAACTGGAAAGGAAATACAATCAGACTCAAAGAAATCAACAGCAAACCGCTAGAAATAAACTGCATGCTAAGGCCCGAAGTCAGGGCCTAAGCAATTTTGAAAGTGCGGCTGCAGTGCAGAAAACTCTTGCAGCAGCAGGCAAAGTTAATCATGCCCCTCCACCACCTCCACCACCACCTTCAGAAAAATTAGCTGCACCTAGTGAAGCCCCATCTTCCAAGAAACAGAAAATTATGCAAAACCAGTCTCCCAGCATGAAATATCTAAAGCCTTTATTAGACCACAAAACTAGCCAGTTACTAGCCATGCGGAAATCATCAGAGAGTCAGCAAAGTAGCAGTTCCCTAGACGTGGCCAAGCAGTCCCAATATTTGCTTGCGGAGTTTGAAAACATTGTAAAGAGAGAGTGCATTAGTTTTCTTCAAAAAATTCCAGTGCCGGCGCCTCCCTGCACTCCAGCATCTCAGATAAGTATTGTGGAACCACCTAAAAAATGTGACAAGGCTGTGTCAACAAGTGCAAGTCTTTTAGATCTTGCACCTGTATCCTTTGAAAGTAAAGAATGGAGTTATAAAGATCTAAAAGATATGGAGGATGGTGTAAAGTCACCGGGCACTCCCACCACCACCTCAACTTCTTCCACGAAAACCATGAGAAAGACCTCCAGAGAAAGACCCCCTTCCAGACGGAAGGTTCGTAGCCCCTCAACGGTGGAAAAAGCTGTAACGAAAATTCAGGCAGTTTACCGTGGCTACAAAGTTCGTCAGGCTTTGAAGGAAGCTAATGTTTCACTTTACGGTCAAAACTATCCAAAACCAGCAGCGTCTCACAAGCGATGTACAGAGCTTCAGAATGATTTTGGTGGTGCTAAAGCTTCCGATGGCAGAAGATGGTCACTTCCTCGCATGCCGGAGAAGCCATATTCCTCTGAAAGACTGATGCCCATGTCACCTATCCCGTTTTCCTCTAGCACACAAATGCCTTGCTACATACCACCCCCATCTCCTGGGGCTAGTGGTTGTGGGGGAGCAAAAGGTTTTATTTCCGATAGAAGCCCTTCAAAACCTCGGGTTTTACCTGCATTTCCCTTAACACCTGTACGATTTCGGTATGAGGATCTTTATCCAAAATCAGCAACAAAGCCAACGAAGACTAATGAACTGACGCCGGACCATACTAATGCCAATGGAACTACTTCAGTGGCTGCCAATCAAGATAACCTGCAGCAAAAGCCGTCCTTTGTCACTATCCGTCCTAAGAAGGACTCACTTCCGGTGCCTTTCGATGAGTTAACTCCAAGAGAATCGGGTAATCTTGAATTTATGGTGCCACCTTCAGTCCCATCGATTGTGGATGTTCTCAGGGAAAAGTTAAGGTTATTTCAACAGCAAGAACTGCTTGAGGACCCTCCCCCACCGCAACCACAACCACCTGCTCAACAGACTGAAAAGCCGTCAGGTTTTGTCGTAGCACCAGAGGACTCATCTACTCCGAAAATAAAAAAGCACAAGCGTCGCAGTCGTCCTCTAAAAACCAGTCCAGTGGCCGAGTCCAGCACAACAGTGGATACTGACGGGGACTTCCAAGCACCCACAACCACGAGATCTTCGGGTTCCGTAAGGTCCTCATCTAAAAGATCCCACAGTCGGCATCATAACCGACAAGGAAGTAAGTCTGAGGAAACTATAACTTCAGGAGGTACTCCTGGAGGAGGAACTGAAGCTGATTCTAGCACTGTCGCTTCTACTACAGGAGATGGAAGTTTTGGTGGTTGTCTTGAACCAGCTTTAAGACTTCGCTATGAAGCTGAAAGGGAAAGACTGAAAATAATTGAGAAGGCTTTGCAAGTTAGATTGGAAGGAAAAACGGAGGTGATTCCAAGTCCCCCCAAAAATAAAAGTGCTCACTCTGGGGGTGGTGTTGAGGTGGATAGAGTCCAATTAGCAATAGCAAACTGTCAAAAGGAATCAATGAAAGCAGCGGCAGAAATGGCTAAGTGGATGTCTGAGTTTCAGAAAAGCGCAAGAGAACAAGAAAAAGTTGTGCAACAACAAGCACCTGCTCAGGTCCCTTCTCATGTGGATTTAGCAGCTACAGTTTACGCTGCGGTGGAACATGCGAGAATAATGGGAATTGAGAAGCGACGGGAAACCCAGAAAAAGAAGTCAAGTCACAAGATAAGTCAGCCTAAAGAGACAGTGGACCAGACCACCACCGACACATATGCCAGTAAGCAGGACCAGTCTAGTTTGGTGCACACACCAAAAGCGGATGTAGTCGGGAGATTAGATAATAAAAAAGAAGTTATGGTGGAGGTCATCAGGGAAATAAGAGATTATCAGCAGCAGTTTCCTTCTGGGTCAGAAAGGGATAGCCCAGTGATCTCTTTAACGAAAGAGGAGGTTGTGCCTCCTCCGATTCCACCGCCTCCTCATCCAGCTAATCTGTTAAAGGATGATGAAGATGTGTCTGTAGTAAATGAAGAACCTGTGGATTATCCGTCAATTGTTCCCTCTGGAAATTCGGTGGAATTCACTAGTTTAGATCCCAATATGGTTTCCACGCTCGGAACTCCGTCACCGCGAGCACCAGCTACAGAGGAGGAAGATACGTTTTTGGATGAGGATGACGTACCAACGACAGCTTCAACTTCCAAGGTACAAGTGATGGATGAGCTGGAAGAAAGTTCGGTGTCTTCTCACAAATCTAGTATTGCTGATGAAGCATCTTCATTACATAATGAAAAGGAGGAGCCCAAGTTACAAGATATTCCTGTGGAGATCCCCTCGGAAGAGGAGCAACAGCAGAGTATTAAAGTGGAACAAGTGGAGGATGAAATTGATGAATTTTTTGATGAATCATCTGTACAAGGGATTTCAATGCAGTCTAAAATCGAGGAGGTGACTTCTTCAGAGAACAAAGAGGTTGTTGATGACGCTGGCACAGTTTCTATTGAGCAGTCTAAAATTGAAGAAGAAATTGCAGAAAGTGAAGAAAGCAATGAAACTGTAACACCTACGCCCGCCTTTGATGCGGAGGAAGTGAAGGAAGAAGTTACGAATGCGGGCTCAGGGTCCTTTGTCCTTTCAGAAATTGAGGAAGCGGTTATTAGATCCCTCGATCAATCGATAGAAGTGAAGTCAGAGGGTAATGGAAAAAATGTTACAAAGGAAGATGAAGAACTGCACGTGGTTACTATTGAAGAGGTTGTGGAGAGTGAGGAGGAGGAAGAGGAATCTCAAAGATCAATGCTGGAGATAAAGACTGCTAGTGTAGCCATTGAAGAAGTTGAGGAGGGCAAGGACGACGAATCTCAAAAGTTGATATTGGAGATAAAGACAGAAAGTTTAGCAATAGAAGAGGTGGAAGAGGATAAGGAGGGAAATTCTGCTGAGACTGACGTGTCAGACCAAATCGAGGATAAAGCGACGGAAACTGAGCTATTAGAAATACTGGAGGATGAAGTTGAAACTGGGGATGGGGAGGAAGAAGGTACTAAGCGTATTAGTAGCGAAGGATTTAATGTTGAGGAAGACGCCAGAGCTCTGGTACCTGATGACGAGGAAGATCATTTTAAGAAGCCATTGTCTGAGGTAGACCATGCTATGGAGGAAGATAAATCCCTTTCCACTAAACTGGAAATAAAAAGGGAGGAACAAGAGCTTGTGTCAGCTATTGAAGATCTGGTGGAGGATGATGATGAAGTTGAAGAGGAGGAGAATGAATCTGGGGTATCTCAGCAGCGGAAACCAGCAAGTGTAGAGGAATTGGTATTAGAGGGAGAAGGAGAAGAGGAAGATTTTTATGAAGATAAATTTGAGGAAGATGTTACCGTTACAACTACTGAGCAGTCCAAGGTTCCAGAAGAAGTAAAGGAGGAGATTAAAGAGAAGATAGTGGACGAGAGGAAGGAGGAAGATTCCAAAAGCTCATCAAGTGCTCCTAGTAGTAGTGAACCAGAAGTGCCTTATTTTAAACCACCACCGCCTTACTCCTCTTTATTCAAAGATAAACAAGAAGACGCTGATCTGCCTCCAGACGAGATCTCATCTGCCAAAGAGGTTTCTCAACAAAGTGGAAAAAGTATTAGCGAAGAAGCTCCGACATCCTCACAAATAATTGATGATGAAGCATCCTCAGCGGCTGAAGATGAAGATAAGCTAGATGACAAGGGGTCTGCTGAGGTGGCAGTTAGTAAACCAGAGTTTGAAGTGCCTTTAAAACCACCTCCCCCTTATTCTCCTACCAGTTCTTTGGAATCTACCAGTTTATCCTCTCGTTCCCTCATGTTATCTTTACCCAGTGATAAGCTCGAGACTCTTATCAAATTGCAAGCTGATTTGATTTGCGGAGGACAAGAAGAAGTCCCTTTCTCAGCCAACTTTCCGGGAATTCAACAAGTTATGAGTACATTAACGGAACAGAACCAAATTACCTCCATGACCACCTCTTCTGCTGCCAGTGGTTCTCCTCCGGTCGCTGCCGAACAAAGTTTTGACGTACTTCTCTGTCACTTAATTTATGAAACAATGAAGGAGGCCGTTAAACTAGAGAACAAGTATACTAGCTTTGTAGAAAAAGTGCGTCCAGGGCCCTTGTCCCTTCAGGCCCAAAGGTTGAAGATTCCGAAATCAAAAGAAGCTTTAGTGCGAATCGTGCTTAGACGTTTAGTCAAAACTATTCCCCAACAATTCTTTTCTTCTAATGTCGCTGAGGACTCTATGCAAGGAGTAGGGGGAGGAGTGGAATACAAATCTTTTGGAGGTGGAGGAGGTGGGGGAGGGAGTAGACTGAGGAAATGGTGCTCAAGGCCGAGGGAACTTGTGGATGAAATTTTGTTAGAAGAGTTGATAGACGAGGATTATCAATGGACTGAGTGGTGGCCAGAGGAAGTCATAGTTCAGTATCATACGAGTAGAAAGATTATACAGAATTTGGTGAGGAGTGCACTTCAAAAAAGAAAATACGTTTATGAAGGAACTCAACATCATCTGGAGCAGAGGAGGCAATGATACATAGCCAGTTGTAGAAATTATGACCAAAATCACGACTTGATTATTATAGAGTACCCATCAATCAAACTGTGAAACTTGTACTATAATTATGGTGTGGTATGAGTGGGTTGCCATTTTAACTTCAAACGCTTATAAGTTTTTAATTCATCATTCCAGTCACAATGTACATTGTATTTAATGTTAAGTTTATAGAACTTTAATTTGTTTATAAATTATTATTGACACAAAAATTGTTGAAAAATTAAAAAAACTGAAAATGAACTGAATTTGTAAATATTTTATTATTCAGTAATATTAGTGTTTCAATTGTACTTAAATATGTAATTTAGTTCGTGAATTCCCTGTTTTAAAGTTTCCTTTCGTTTAATTTTAACTTAAATGTTTATCATTATCATCCATAATTAAGATAAGATGCAATAATCCTTATCATGTCTTGTTGTCATCTTCATCTGATTATTATCTAGAAAGTTATTTTTGTATTAAATCACCAACATTTTGAAACAGTTTAAAAATAAAAATTTCGGGTATTTTGAAGAAAAAGTAACTCTTTGGCATATCATTGGCACAATAATAATTATCAGTCTCACGCAACATCAGGTGATGCAGTGAAAGTAGAGATGTGGAATCAGGACACGGGCAGAGAAACCACTAGCATGAATGAATCAAGATAATGAATAATTCAAATTCTAAAATAAATTACTCGTGATTTTCCACAATGACCAATATTTTCCTCTATCTGACCTATAATTTAGTCTAAGAATTATTAATTTCAGGAACTCTGGATGAATGAAGACGAAAGAGCAAATCGTCGATCGAGAAGCAATACAAGCCATATGCCGCAGCAGTGTAATGCAAGAAATGCTATATTATTATGCTTTTTTTTTTGGAAACCACAAAAGGTGCTATATGCAGTTTTGGGGCATTGTGAGACTGCGTTCATAAGAATCACCATTAAATTCTGCACATTTTGATACCACATACATGTACTGTAAAGCAGAAGTGCAAGAGGAAGGCTGTCATTGAAAAACCTAAGCCATTCAGCACCATTTTTTCTCCTTTTCAAAATCGTTACTAAGCGAGTATATGATTAAATGCAAATAAATGTGCCTGACCTATTCTTGTTAATTAAAACTTTCTCTAATTGATAGAAAAATAATTATAAACGAACGGGCAGTGACCTAAATGATCAGAGATTTTTCTTCGAAAATGTCATTGATTGGGGATTGGCATGGTCAGGGATTTGGGGTCCCCATGAAAAGTTAAGTCAGATGCATATAGCATATTTTGTAGTTTCCCAAAAAAGCATATAGCATTTCTTGCATTACACTGCTGCGGCATATGGCTTGTATTGCTTCTCGACCGACGAAATGGGTTCAATTACTCAAGATATATGCCAAGCACAAAGCTATACCATACCAGACTACCATACTTTTTTTAAGACCGTCTGACAACCACTTTTTTTTATTAGACCGTCTGACCACCTTTTTTTCAAACCGTCTGACAACCACATTTTTTATCGGACCGTCTGACAACCACCTTTTTTTGTCAGACCGTCTGACAACAACCTTTTTTCAGACCGTCTGACAACCTTTTTGTCAGACCGTCTGACAACCACCTTTTTTGTCAGACCGTCTGACAACCACCTTTTTTGTCAGACCGTCTGACA
>JAQIWN010004950.1:0-10511 GCA_034699025.1 Entomobrya cf. arborea Gr-Col-00668 | reverse complement strand
TTAGCAAATCAGCTTATGGTTGATATTTGTTGGCTGAAATAAATGATCGATCTTTTTATTTTAAGTGAGGCCGGCTATTCTTATCTAAAATTATTTCTACCTGGTAAAAGTAGAAGATTGAAAGGTGAAATAAAGTAAAATAGATAACACGAGAATACGCGCAATACTAATACCATCCATCCACCCACTACTCCCACACAGACTTTCCAGTCCATCACCATCACCCCCACCGCCGTCTTAGTGTCTAAGAGAATTTTCATGCTAGTTGCCCAAAAGATGTTTTCCTATCAGGCTTGTCTGTCTATGTGCATTCCCATCAGTCGGACTTTTTGGTAACTTACTTTTATTGAGTTACATCATTATTTTTTATGCATGGGAGTGAGAAAGATGTACTCCACTTTATGCAGAAAAAAACTCATTGCAAGCCTGACTGGCTTTTTCTTCTTGAGTGACATGACAGCAGCTTCATCGTGAGGGAAAATTAGAAACGGACTCTTGAAATGCTGAATGGGCACTCTATCAACATCAGCAACGTTTATATTGATAATGAACGACAAAACTTTTTCTTTCTTGCATAATGGGTACTATACATAGATGAATGAAAGGATATAAGTATGTAAGTAAGGTATAATGTTATATAGCTACCGTTTCTTTGGAATGAAGTAGGTATACATGCTATATTACATTCCGTTGTTATATTAAGTTTCCTTCATTCTCGTTTTTATGAATAAAATTCGACGCATTTGAAGAACAACTCGGCTTTTCTTTCGGCACCTTCGGAATGGCACTTCGGATTCCATTGAGAAAGTTTTTTCTTCAGTGACGGTGGTGGTTGGTAGTGGTGGGAGAAACGACGGGATGCCTATGTGCAGTGCGTTTGTGAAAGAGCTGAAAATACAAAGTATAGAATGTAGACACACACATAAATGTATAATATCTATATCTACAAGTATAATGAATAAGGGCAACATTTTGCTACTCGACTGTAATTTTGCTTTGTTCAATGGATCGATAAATCTGTGGATTTTTATATGTATTTGAGCTCTTTTTTATATGGAATGTAGTAAGGTTGCCAAATAAGGAAACTTACTTGGTAAGAAAAAGACGCACAGAAAGTGGAAAGTTTTCATTACAAAACTGTCTCTGAAATAAGTAAAGTATAAGTAGAAGAAAACAGAACACAAAAATCTTTTGCGATTATTTTCATTCATAAGCTTCATGCATGCTCCTTTGCATCATATAAAAAAGGTGAGCAACCATCTACACTTAATTTTATAACATCTTAGTGTGTGTATTTTCAGTATTTAAATATGTCCACATATCCAGTCCACGTACGATCAATGTGGCACGCTTACTATATTTGAATGTATAACAATGCCGCTACTGGCAAACAAATCTCATTTCCTGTTTACGTCTCGACTCGCCTACTACTATTATATATCGGATCACATGCATTCACACAACAACTCGACCGACTGAGAGATTTCTTTAAGTCGTACACAGGGTTTTAGTTGCAGACCAAATTTTGACTGTTATTATTGCAGAGCATTCAATTCAATAAAAACTAATAGGGCATGCCAGAAATAAATTTAATAACAACTCCATTCCTCTCAGGCAGAGCAAAAAACCAATAAATTTAATACTTTGTGAAGAAATAATAGTATAAATAGAAATAAAGTGTGGTGCGAGGCGAGGCCTAATACAAAATATGTAACTTCATTTGTTTGTATTTTTTGTACCAAGTGTTTTTTTTGTCGTGGGCACCAACTTGCCTGAGATATCGATAAGAGGAGACAGAAAGGAAATGAAAAAAAAAATACTTCTCTAATACTTTTTTCCATCCGATTCAAATCATATCAATAAAGGAAGTTTGAAATATGAGATAAGCTATATGTACACAAGAAAATGATTTCTTTTCCGAAAGATGTTATATATACTAGCCATTATAAAACAGAGACACAAGAAAAACATAATGTAGGCCTGTTAGGACTCTTAAAACGCCCACGCAAACTTGCTGGAATATGTTTTCCAAAATAAACCTCCCAAACAATATCAAAATAGTCCATTTTTATATCTTAGAACGTGACTTTACTCTTACATGTAATCATAATCAGTAACGTGACGAGCCAGCTTGTTATCTATTCAACGATTCAGCTACTCTCTCTACTCTTTTAACAGTGAACAAAAACTGACTTCAGTCAGCAATAACAAAAATACTGCGTAGTAGCCAATCTTTCATGCAAAAAAGAGGCTATGAAATGAATCTACTTTTTGTTATCTTTATAATGAAATTTTTTTTTATTTGAGAAACTCTGTTCAGGTTATATATACAAATGACAGGAAAAAGTAACAGCAGAATTTTTCTGCTTCAGAATTTTATATAACAATGTGTCATCATGAATGAAAGAAAGAGACACTACGTGCTACGCTGGAAGGATTTCGTAAATGATAAGTCTAGAAAATTACTGACATTAATATTTGTCGTTACAGTTGCTACTGTCTCATTTTCAACGGTCGTATTCCCTTCATTAAGGTAAATCTGAAGCAAAATTCAGCCAGCGTGTACCCTAAAAAATGAAATGTCTACTATTCATTCTCTTCTAAAGTTACATTTATCTTTTCTACCCGTGCCTGTGTACTGTAAACAGTAATTAACTTAACGTGTGCGAGGAGTCTGTATGGGATGAGAAGAACAAAGATATTTTTGTTTAAAAAAATGCTACCCAAAGGCAAAAAGGGTGGTTTCTTTAACATAATCACATACTTAGTGCTGCTATTCTTAGATGAAATATAACTCGTAAAAATGAAGAGCAGTTTGTCAGCAGAAATACATTGTATGAAATATTCGCGTGGGCGGGGAGGGTATGTGATAAATGTATGCATACAATTTATTCTTGATTTTATACTCTGCGATATTTTCTCTTCTCCTAAGTTTTTCTTATATATTTTTACACATGATATGATTATATAATCTTCATTTCCCCCTTTGTTTAAGAAAATAGTTCGAAAAAACTAAAATAGTTAAATTAAAGGTGAACAAAGATGGTTCCGATGTTTTAACCTTGCCCTCTCAACATCAGTTCTACCAACAAAACTTCTTTGCCCCCTTTAACAGTCATAGACAGATCATTTAAATTCTTGTTCAAGGAAGCACAAAAAATCTATCTGGAAAATTGCATGTTTAGTAGTGCAGTCATTGTACTTGACACCCACAAAAATATAGTTTGCATGAGTATTTTTTTAGCATAATGCATGAGTAGAACGATTTGGAATTAAAATCATAAGACGACATTCTCGTAATATCCAGAAATATACATAAAGTAATGGGTTCATACTTCATACTAATTTTGTCTTTCTGAAAACTTTATATTTGTCATCTTATTATTTGCACTGGTACACATTTGTAGTTGCACTTGAATGAGTGTTTGTGTGTGGGATAAGACTTAAATAATTTCTGATCTCTTCCAGAGAGTGCAAGTAAGTAGAAGTAACTTTCATGGAAGCTTAGCCTGCTGACTTTCTCACCATTATATACACATATCACATTCAACCTTGTAAATCTAAATACCTCTGCGGGCATAATCATCGCATGGAACAGTCAGCAATACAGATGAAGGCCTGCTTTTTTAACGACTTCTTTGTTCTAAACTAGGAAAAAATCTCATTTTTCGGAAGGATGGCTCTAATGTCGACCCACGCAGTTTGTGTGCTCTAGTTGGTCTAGTTGTTTAATAGCGTTGTAGCATTTAAAATTCATTCAAATTCAAAGATAACTATCTACATCATTTTCTAGTACTCTCCTCGAGTGTTCTGGCAGATAGGAGTTCTATATAATCTGATTTATATTTGACAAAAATAATAAAACCCATTGTGTTCTTATATTCCCTGAAGGAAAAGTAAAATAAATCGAATTTATCTCATAAAATTCAACAAAATAGGGTATCAATCTGTTTAGGCCCTAATTTAATGTAGGCAAAAGGCAAAAGGCATACACAGCTTAAAACTAAATCATGTTTTCCTCATAAACGACAGGTCAGATATGTGGGCGAGGCGATTCAGGACATAACCTTTACGTAAAAATATCAAGTAAAAACATGAATGTCCTTTAAACTGCAGTATACCGAAATGTCAAATTATAAACCTAAAATACACATACGTGTGGGTTTTCAGGTATTAAATAATAATACCCTAATTAATTTCTTTTAGCCGCCCTAAAATGTGTACCATGTAAACTAATAGCATACCTATACGTTGACCTCGTCCGACTTACGCTACAGATATCTTCTACAAAAAGGAGTAATTATACGTATTAAAACAGCTTTAAAACCGTTGGCTGGATAAACTGAAGGTCTTACCCGAGAGGTACGCTGCATTTTTACGTATGGAATGGATATAATTTGATTTTACTTTTACCACAAGTATGCATTGCTGTTGAAATACATAAATGTTCTAGTGGCAGTAATTATGTTAAT
Organism: Entomobrya cf. arborea Gr-Col-00668; assembly: GCA_034699025.1. Lineage (NCBI taxonomy): Eukaryota > Metazoa > Arthropoda > Collembola > Entomobryomorpha > Entomobryidae > Entomobrya > Entomobrya cf. arborea Gr-Col-00668. The sequence continues at coordinate 6,039 of JAQIWN010004950.1, read as the reverse complement.
ATATGCCCGTGGTGTACTTAAATGAAAATCCGAAATAAGCTAGAAGACTTGTAGTTGAAGAAGAAGCAAAGAAATGGAATTAATTTCTCTTGTATTCATTCCAGAAAGATCAGAATGAGAGTTGAGTGTACTTAAACAGACTTTTTATTTAATCCACCCACACAAATTCTGTCCCTTTTCCTGCCCACTACCCATTGTGCCAGGAATTTGTAGTTGAATGCAGAATGCAGGTAGTTCTTCTGATGTCTGAGGTTTTATGTTCTGTCAGAGTATAAACTGACGACGGGGAAAGGTATATTAAGATTCATGATTGAACAAACAACTTAAAGCTCAATGTTTTACTATCCAGTGTTTTGTGAATCATAAAGTTTAATTACACATGAAAGTAGGACACAAGCAGATCATATTTTTATTGGGGAAAGAAAATTTATGTCTGGTTATAAGAATTCTGATATTTTCCTCAAAGAAGATTAAAAAGATACATGGAGTCCACAATCTGAACTGAATTGATTTCTGCCCACACATCATCATACCACTTTTGTAATCAAGTAAACCCACCTTCATTCCTAATACCTATTCCTTCATCTCATCGTTTTATTTTATCGTCATCAACTCGCCTGCTATTGCAACGTTTTAAGCTAGTTATTTCTTTCACAAAAAGTGATCTCATGAAAGTAAAAACGAAGGGAGACAGCGTGGCAGCAACACCACCACCAGCAAGATAAGAACAGATTTCTTTGCGGCTCTCTTGAGGCTTCTCTCGTGGCGAGAAATGTGTCACGTATATTTTATACAAATGAGCATTATGCAGTTTATTCTCTCACACATCTCAAAATGTGAACTTTTCGTGTCATGTTTAAGAAGAAAAGAACAGTGCAAAAGACGTTTTGCTCAGCAGATAAAAGTTCAAGAATAATCTTTAAAATAAAATGATGTCACCAGCATCCTGATTTGTGAGGAAACTTTTCTGCATCCATAAGTATTTCTATCCGTGTCATGCTGCAATGCATATTTAATAAAAGCCTTTCACTTTGTAACACACTAAAAGTTACGTGCTGTGTTCTGTGCAGTGTAGATATTTCAAACTTATGGCTTTACTGAAAATCACCTCTATGTATCACATCACCCCAAAAACCATTTATTCCAGACAAGCCTGTCATTCCGATCATTCCGTACTTCGTCACTTCTTTTCTGACACTTTCATGGACAAAGTTTCATAAATCTAGACAGATTTTCTTGCAAACGACACCCAATTTTTTTACCTTAACTATCACTTACTCATCTAATGCAACCATCTAATGCAACCGTCTTGAATACATCTCTTCCAATTAATTTTATTTATACAGCTAAGAATATGATACACGTAGCTTTTCTTCAAAACTTTGCAGATTCACTTAAATTGCATGAAAAAATCGAATGCAATCATGAAAAGTATAAGCATATCATCTTCACCAGCAAATACGTAAGCTTTTTTTCTCATGAATTGACCCATTCAATCGGTTTTACATTTTTACTCAAGGAAAAGCAATCTTCTTCCTCTTTTATTTCCATTTAATATAGTTTCACTGCTTCCACATCTGTACTTCTTTTGTATTCTAGCATTTTGTGACACATTCCATTTATTCGAAGATAAGACTACATAAAAGCTTATTCTTTTTTGTCTGTATGGGATATATAGACGCTTTCCTTGGCAGAAAAAATGATGCGCTAGCTTGAATTCTCCTCAATGAAATCGTGCTATAAAGAAAAGCAATCGTGTAGCAAAAGCTCTTCTACACACTTTTCTTTCATCCTGAGAGCCGGTAGTTCATTGATAAAAAAATACCAGTAGAAAGTAAGATGAAGTCATCGCCACTCCGTAGATAACAGGAGCCGTACTACAATGGCAATGTCTCATTCAAACTCCTTTCTAAAAAGTGAAAGTGAATTGCAAGCTCTCGATGCATTCCCTTCATTCTCAGGACAAGCAGCCTTTATGAATGAATGTGTCCCAATAGTAAAAGCAAAGCTCCCTTCTTCTAAGTTGAAGGACAAATATATGTATGGATGTTGGAGAAAGCATATAATTTCGGTATATATTTTAACATCCTTTATCATGGCAAAACTTCTACAGAAGCAGATGTGAAGTATTAGCACTTTCTCCTCTTCTATATGTACTTTCCCAAGTTATATGCACAGATAAAGAGCAAAGTAGTAGCTCTCAAACGTGCTTTGTAGCACACAATAACCATGAAAGGAGAAAAGTTTGAAAAGGAAAAGTACTTCAGCGTCTTCCTATTTCGTGCTGTTTATTCTGTATATGTTTTCGTATATACTCTTATGCATAAGGAAAGGATTGTATTTATGTATCAATGTAGAAAGAATTTAACATGAGTATAGGAAATGAGAAGATGTAAAAAGTCTCTCTGTGAATAGGACAGAGAGATGTGGCACACACCATGCTGATGGCAATGTGCCACCTCGGTAATCTCAAAAGGCGAAAAAGTAGTAAAGGGTAGAAAACTGGGTATATACAGTGATATGCTTTATAGCTATACGGCATTCTGCTGAGTAGACGAATTTTTCTCAACGATACTCACCGTTTTTATAAGCAGTTTATTTTTAAAGAGGTAGTGTGTGGAGGATAAAAAAAATGTCCAGGAAAATGTCGTAGTCGTGTATATTGGCAAGAGTCTGCCCACGCTTTCCGAAAATATTTTGCACGCTATCAAAGATTCCTTTTTATGGCTTTCGTCTATCCACTTCCAGTGGTTAAGTTGGTGGCTGCTGTTGGCAATGTACGTACATAAGTGTAGTTCTTGGTTAAATTTCGTTTTGTGGAATGTTGTATTCCCGGTGGTCCTAGTATTAATGCATATCATATCAATATGGAGTATGATAGTATGTACATGGTTTTATATTGTTGTCACTGACGGATGCCGGGTAAATGAGGCAAATAAAGGGAACAGGCAGAAAAAGAAGGACTTGGACACAGATGAAAGAACAGAAGAGTGATATGTTATGTAAAGCTCGGGTCGTTGTAACGAGGTGGTTTATTGGGATTCTTGACACGTTTACCTGCGGTTTATTGATTTCAAAAATTTTATTATATTCTCATGCCATAGCCAATATTAAAAACTGAAATTAGGGATATATCAATGAAAACGGATGTCACACATTTTTAAAAGATTATGTCACCAGAATAATCGAGGAACAAAGATAACCACTGGAACTAGTTCAACATTCTCATACATCAAGTCAAGGCGTGGAGACGACAGGATATTTGGCATTGACAAAATGTGCCCTATTGACACTTTATGACAGACAGTTGAAGATTTAGTGTTTTTCAGTATCATTAGTGCAAAGTGCAATCAATTTAAATATTGCTGATAATGAAAAAATTGTCAAAAGTAACAAAAAGATTGAAGGTTAAGTCAAAGGAAAGATGACTCATGTAGTGAAAATAATTTATGCGGTAATATTAAATTGACTTCGATGCATGCATGATAAAAAATTGATTTGGCAGGTGTGGTGTATCATATCATGACACAAATGAAAAAAGAACTTTTTGCTGATGCTGACTTAAAGTAAAAATCTCTTTTAGTATGTTACATTAGTTTATGAGCAAATCAGAAGATCATGTCGGGTATTAGGTAGATATTATTATTTTATTTTAGCTCATCGCCTTTTGTACCTTTTTACTGATTTTCAAGGCATTTTCATGACATATAGTGTAAACATTAATGACAGGGATAAAAGGTGGGAAGTGTTCTTATCACGAGATAATAGCAATAAATTTCTTCCACTTTCGACATAAAGTGCTCATAGCTTACATTACAATATGACCAACTGAAAGTCATATGTGTCTATTTTGTGTATTTATCTGCATGTACATGTTTTTTACTGACACTTTTCTGTTATTGTTGACTGTTGTTGATTTACGTGAAGTGCTGGCAGGCAATATTATATAGCGTAAAAGTAAACGTCTGTTTTGAGTAGAAATGGGGGATGATGATGGAAGATTGACTCATACTTGTTTGTCTGCTTACTTCATTTCATGCAATGCAAACTCATGTGATGATGATAATATGATCACATTATATGCATAGGGTTCTTCGTCTGACTTTATAACAATGAGTATGACAAGGTCCTCAATATACGTGTGCTCCATTACGTTTTTACCCCTTTTTCGGTACCTAGTTGCTACTTTTTTATACGTAATAATAATGCACACAATGTGCGCATTAATGATTTAGTCAAATTTTGTGATATTAATACTTGGACATGTTTAAATAGAAATATATTTTAAGAAACTTTAGAAATGTTTCGTCATCCGATATACATATGCGCATTTTCTTCATGACCAGTTTATTTTTTCAGGTGCACATTATTCACCTTTACGCAAGCATGCGTTTCTCAGGTAGTTTCTGTTCCCTCTATTTATACATTTCATTGTCTTTAGCTTGGTTGGATAAGTATAGTAGGTAGTGATGACTGACTGCTGGAACTGAAAACGAAGGGGTAGTTTTGCGTTCCCTCGATTTCTTTTTTTTAAACCAGACCAGACTTGCCTTACTCATACCCTAACACTCAGCAGGGAAATGAATGGGTATATCCGGTGAGAATACATTATTAATGCCAACATCCACACATTTAGTCATCATTTTACAACCTGTGATACGGAACTAGGGTGTTGCTACACATGTTCAACTTGAGCTTTTACAGTCTGATAAATCTTTGTCCAATTTTTGACATTAAGGAAACCGATTCGGGGCTTCGTTTTCAAAGTATCCAATGTGGCACCCGAAGAGGCTCTCTGTTGGTTTTCTAAAGTCATAATGTTGTGGGGGCAGAGAGCATTATTTTATGGGAGCTACCTGCTATGCTTCCCTCACCTGCCGGGATCTCGTTGTTGCACAATTTATTGATCAGGCTCAGACATGTGATAAATAAAATGGAAAATAGTTACAACCGATGGAGGGTGACAGTGCGTAGGAGGTGATGGCGGGTAATGAGTAACGGCCAAATTTCATGTCAAACCATAATAATAAACTAATCAAAACCGCAGTAATGTGAGATTGAAAACCAAAATGGAATTAGAAAATATAGACTTTTAAAATTAGATATTGGTTGCATAAGATTCTCAGGAAGTTTCCCATTACTGTTACCAATATGGGCTCATATATGCAGTTTATACGAAAGCTCTAGTATTGTATTCCAATTAATGATGTTATGAAATATGGGGAGAAACAAAATACCAGATTTTCGCAAAACATACATTAACCATGAACTAGTTAGTATGCTATTTTTGCTATGCTATGATTCATTCAAAAGTTTTTCAAGCTTGTGGTTTTTTGTTTATGTTATGAATGGATTTTGAGAAATGCCTATAGCACGACCAAAATACATGAAAGTTTAGCAATTTTCAACTTGTTCCAAAAATAACTAGCATCAAATTTCCTCTCTCATCTCTTGACGTTCATGTAAACTTTCCATTATCTACAAAAAGCGCACCGCACACTGCATTGTTCACCGATAAGGTATTCAATCGAAAGCAATACAAAGCAATTACCGAAATCGTAAAGGCAAACAATTTTCTCGAGTCAAGGGTCGGGTCACTCTTCCTGTTTCCAGCTTCCTCTTTCCTTTCACAAAATTATACTTTGAGTTTATATATTTTCTTCGCTACGACTACGACTACGACCTACCATTCTATTTGTGAAATAGATCAAGGCTTTTGTTTGTTTTCTTATGCATCCTTTTGTATCGTATCCTCTTTGATTTATTTGTATTGGATTTTTTTTCCGGGGAAATATTATTGAGCATTGCATTGCCTTATCGAGATATTCATCGTTGTACCAACTTATTTTTACAATACGCTTTATTTTCAACTAACTTGTTACTTTTATCCTTGGAGTAAAAGAACTTCCTTGTATCTGGAGAGGGAGTCTCTCCTTGTGCACCCGGAACATATTGGCATATTATTTTGGTTATTGACTCTGCGCGAATGTTTCCATGATTTTTTTGTTGGAATATTTTTGGTATCCCATGTATTTTTGT
>JAQIWN010004949.1:0-10511 GCA_034699025.1 Entomobrya cf. arborea Gr-Col-00668 | reverse complement strand
CTTCGTCAAACATCAATACTCGGAACGAAAAAAATGAGGAATTTGTCTATTCGTCAAAAATGGTTCTTATTATTTTATTTATTCTGTATTTTTGTGTTCTGAGGGTAAACAATTTTGTTTTTCAGCATGATCGAAGGTACCCGTCAAAGATTTTTTATCAGGTAGAGTAATGCAATGCTACAACGGGACCCAATTAGTATTCAACTAATTGTTTTAATTTGCTGAGGTCTACAAAGAATTGGGATTCCCAAGAAAGTGCTACCACGAAGAAATTCCACGATGTAATATTAATTGAAGTTAGGCCATGTCGCACAACACGTAAACTCAAGTAATGAGGATAGTTGTGCTGGATTAATTTCAATACAGAACTTGAGCTGGTTTATTCGCTATCTATTTATGATGTATTTGAGCAGCAACTACCATATACTATCGAGTAGACTTCAAAACGCGAGCAAATATCATGGAATATTTCCTTTTATTTTACTTTGTGCAAAACCTAATTTAATTTAAAACATAAACCAGGGTACCGAATAAATTAGTTTTTAGTGATATTAGCTACAATCCTTAGGATTCGAAACCAAAAAATACATTTACCTGACCTAACTTAAACCCGACCCGTATATGTTTGAATTAGACGATGATATCAATTTCGAAATTAAAATATCTGCTATAAAAACTAATACTCAATATTATTTATCCAAATAAATTTTTGTATTAAAAGATAGCTTGCAAAGACGCAAAACACGTATGTTTAGATGCATGGTAAGGTTAACTACATTACATTGTGGATGCCATGCTATACCGTGAGACAAAGTTGAATCATAGGTACATTTAAAGATCGTCAAAAACAAGTGTGGTAACTCCATTAGCAAATTAAAATTCTAAAGTGATTTAAAAGACTGCTTACTAAAATTGGCACGAAAAACCACCCTGTTGTTTGGTGTGGTTTCGGGTCGATGCTCTAACAATCTAATCAGTATCTATCTGAAAGCTTTTTTAAAAATTTCGGAAAAGAGAACGGTATTTTATTGTATCTTTTTGTTTCCGCATCTATAAAATTTCTAATTTAAGTCATCACGTGAAATAACCTAGCAAATAAAGAATAAAGCACCACGATTTTGGAGTACATAATTGGGAATAAAAACTTGCTAACAAAATGAACACTTTATTCAGCGCCGTTTATTTAACTTTTTTAGTTATCAAAATTACTTTAGGAGAGCAACATGATTTCCTCTATAATCCTCTGCAATTTTGCGAGAAAAACAAAGTATGTTTGAGATTTTGGATGAAGTTTCAAACACAGTATATCATCAGAGGCCGAAAAATTCTATGCCGGATCCTACAGATTCTGCTTTAGAAAACTTGTTTGAAATTATTCAAAACGCTTCAAATCCTCAGGAGTCAATAAACTCATCGTCCAATAATATAGATCAGTTTCTAAACGAATCAGTTGAACCGAGGCCAAGTAAATACGTAAATCTTCAGCAGTTGAAAAATACTCCATCTCATTCAACTCATTCATCTGTTAGCAACTTAAATAGATTATTAGACAAGTTTTCAAGTAACGGATGTCTACTTACAATCAATAATTTTAGAGGAATTGATTTTATCCCACCTGAATTTACTCCACTACTACTAAGACAGTTCAGCTTAGCAATGCTAACTTATTCTAAAACCACTAAAACTTCAATTTTTGAAGACCCTCCACCTTACGAATTAATATATGTACCTTTTGGTTTCTCCTACTTGAAAAGCTTTACAGTCAAGATACCTATGGACAAGAATTGGTATCATAGTCTTCCATGTCCAGGCACAAAGAAACTATCATCATTGCTTTTAACCAATTTAGACATTCCGAACACCTGCTTTTGCGCAAGTTTAAACAAACCCGAATTCATTCGATCATCAAAGCCATGGCAATGCCAAATACAAGTGGATCTATTTTTACCAAAGCCATTAGTGCATTTACGAAAAATTACCCACATATTTCGAGAATTTCCTGATCCTGTTTACGCTTTACGATTTCCACCAAGTACCATACCTCAAATCAATATAATGGTTACAGGAAACTCGGATACCAAAATTGAAACTATTCGCCCATGGATAACAAGACGAGTAGATAGATTTTCTGCTAGTTCTGAGGACTCGAGTAATACTATCGTAACCGATATATTTGTATTCGTGCACGCATCTTGCAGTCGTAAATTCTTTCGAAATGTATGCCAACCAACCACTCTTAATATTATAAGGCATTGCAAAAGCTGTCAAAACAAACTAAAAAGCATTCCGATAACAATCAATGATTTTTCATTGCAGGGCATTTTTCGAAAGACCAATCAAAATGACAATGATTCGCCAAATTGGGTATTAATGTCATCGTTAGAGCAAGGTTCTGGCATTTTAAGGCAGACTAATTTTCTTGCTGAACACGCAATACAAAAAAACACAGACTATTCGTTATCACAAATCTTATCCTCAAAACAGTCCGGTTTCTATGAAGATAACGTCGAAAATCGAATGGCGATGGCTTTTGCATCATTTATTAAACGACTATTAGGAAATACGTCAAGCACAAACAATTCTTCATATATTATCAAAACATTGTAGGTTTTAGTGGTCGACTCGAAAAATGATTCAGACACCGCGCTTCAAATCACAAACAAATTAAGTCCGATGAGTTTTATTACGTGTAAATCCCAGGGGCTGAGTGGCTTTCCTTTTCATGACTTTTGGAATGTTTTTGACAAAAGTGTTTGGATGTGGATCTCAATCACTTTAACGACTATTGTCATATTTGTATTCCGAATTTCAGGAAAGCATGTTTACAAAACTAAGCGATGGTCGCGTGTTAAGCTTTTGCATTTCTTTAAAGTGCTAGTAGAGCAAGGTGATCCGTTTCCTAATAGTTTAAGCAAGTCTTACATGTTTCGATTTGTACTAGCAGGAATGTTGTTAGCTGGAGTGGTTTTGAGCAATGCATATAAAAGTACGAATGTTTACAATATGGTGCGACCAAGACACAATGTACCATATCACAGCATAAATGAGCTGTTTCGCGATAATTTTACAATATACAGTAGAATTGCAGAACTATTTTTTCAGTTTCATTTGTATAATTTTGACTGGCTTGAGGCGTTTGAGAATCCATACAAGTTGGAATATGTAAATTATAAATTAAAATTAATGGGCTCAGATTATGTGAGCGAAATTGTTGGTGTTTTTGAGACGGTTTTTTACTTTGAGAAAGCCGTCTATCTTTATGACGAAAACAAAAGTTTAGAATTGAGTAATGAGAAGAAATGGCTCGGTAGCGCTGTGGCACATCCAAAATATATGGATCTAATATTGGGATATTTAAACGATCTCACGTTATTACGCAAAGTTGGATTTATTCCTAAATACATGTTAGAGAAAGAACGGGAGGACAATTGGCAGGATGCATTTCAACAGCGTTCAATTGATAAGCAGCCTGAGCTCATATTCAGGGAACTAAAAACTTGTAAAGGAAATAGTGCGTGGTTTCTACCCAGATTTTTAGGACAAGAATATTCTCGCATTTTGAGTAGGAAACACTTTTACAATAATGTTGGAAGTCAATCCATTGGAATTCAAAATATTAATTTGTATTTGGATGGATTATTACCATTGTCAGTTTTGAAAAGGATTCAGTCCGCATTTAATTCAGGTGTTTTAGACTGGCTGCAAGACTTAATTATTAAAAAGCATCTTAAGCCATTTCAAGCCATTGTTCCACCTGAAAAACCAAACATGAAAGGAAATATACAAATTATATTTCTTTTCGGATTATGTGGTATTTCGATCGGTTTAATGATGTTTGCACTGGAGCAACGCAAGTTAATTTTCAAATTAGCAGTTAAGTTGGTATTGCTTGTAGTGAAATATGTTGTACTTTTTACGACAAAAATGCGTTTAATGTGGCAATGGTTTTTTAATTGGACTGACAGAACAAAGATCATAGCTGTTAAATGAGTTGGGACTAGGTATTACCACAGTAAGAATCTCCATTTTGTCTGATCAGCTTATCATAATCAAATTTAAATTATCATTGTAAGTGTTTTCTTTATTAGTTCTCAATAGTAATACTCAAAATCTAAGAGTACATAAGTAAGCAGAGAGGCCCACCAAGCTTACATAGTTTCTAATTTGCGTGGTCGTATCCATTGAAACTCGGTGGGGTTCACGGGGGGTTTTTTATGTTAATCAAATGGGTTTCCTATCAAACTACGGTCCTTCTACTGACCACGCAAATTAGAAATTTTGTAAGCTTGGTGGGCCTCTCTGCTTACTTATGTACTCTTAGCTCAAAATAGTTCAAACAAACGAAAATGATATGTAACCAAAGTTTAAGCTATAAAATCTAAAAAACGTGACTTTTATCTAGTAGCTAGGGGAAGGGTATGTACTATAGGGTTGAAAACTTTTTAAGGTTCCGCCACCCGGATCTAAATCGATGGCTCCGCAAAATGTATGCTTTTTCTCTACTGAAAAACTGGGGTAATGTGCTACATGGTTTTTTTACACAGAGCCATAGATTTAGATCCGGGGCTTCAGACCTTTATAAGTCTCTTATCCCACAGTACATATGTCCCTATATACTATTTAGCGTCATGCTAGTCCCATAAAATACGCAAAAAAACAAATAAATAGTTTTCATGAATATTTGACATTTTACTCAAATACGGTTCCGCACCCTGACAAAAATCAATTAAAAGTTGAATTTTTTAAAACCATTTTAAAAAAAAGTCGAGGCTTATGCGCAACAACTGTGATATGGAGGTTATAGTAGAAGGTCTGAGGATTGTCTTGGGCGCTTTCAAACCTTGCGCATATTGGTTTATTTTTTTAGGAGCAAAATTTGAAAATCTCAATTTTTAACTTAAAAAATGTGAATGTCTTTCTCATATACAAAGATAAACACTCAATTTTGTGCACGCAGCTGTATCTTCTTATACCTGTTTAATATACAATTAGTTTGAATTGTTAACTAATTGTAATTTTTAATTAAAAAATAAAAACGATTTTTATGGCCGTTAAACTTTAAAACGGTCTCCTGGACAACCAAATTGACCTAGAGACATGAAACCACCCCCAATGTTTTTAGAATTTGCGTCTATATAAGATAAGATGTTAACATTGGCTTGCAAAAAATTTATATTCTGCGTCCAATGTGCAGAACCCTTTGATTTTTTTGAAGACGGCCATTTTCCGGGCTGATATTTAAGAAAGGGGAAAAATGTACTTTGACCGGGCGTGTTTTTGACATTTTACATAATTGGCAGCTCTGCAGCTTAGACTGAACTTGGAATTGATTATATAACGGGACTAAGAAGTCATTAATTTCCTCAACTATGCTAAAACTTGAAAAACAAATAATCATGAAAAATCAATAATAGATCTCTTCCTTATTGGTTGTCTTATATTAAGGCAAGGCGTGAAACATCAGGTATATCAAATCTGGGTTTTACCCCCACGTACACGAGTTGCTACATGTTTATGCAATAATTATAACGGCTTAAATATTTCTTTTGGTACTCCGAATTTATATCTTTAGAATAGTCAGTAGTAGTTATGCTACTTGTCTGCACAGTTGAGTAACGTTTTGTACAGGTTGAAGTAATTATTCGAATATTCACTTTAATTTAATAAGGGAAAAACTAGAATTCAATCCTTTTTCCAACTCGTTCCCACAGTTCGAAAATTTTCTGTTTATAGAAAATTAATTCTTTTCCTAGCACTCGAACTTAAACCGAAAGTGCTATCTTTACCATTTATTTCAAAACGACCAAATTTTGTAACGTTTTCTACTAGCTCGCGCACCAAAAAAATAAATTCCAAAGCTTCAGATTGAAGCATAACTGTGGTCGAGTGCGCACTTCCCTCCTTGTATTTACTTGTGACGACATAAATCTTACCGATTTATAACAAAATGCACTTATACCTTTTCTCGCGAACTGTTCTCGTAAGTCTAGCAAAAAGTCACAGCGTATTTTTTGCGTTATAGAGAAATAAACAAAGTTAAAAAATGTTGTTTGACTTAAAGTAGAGTATATTGTGCAACAAATCACCAATCTATCAGTAAGTTTTGTCATTGAACATGAAATTACACTAAAACGTTTCTAAAATTCCCTGTGGATTTCTAGCTTAAAATAAAAAGCGTAACTTAATGTTCCGTAGTAACACCATTAATTTTTTTGATGATCCTTGCAGAATATGGTTTTGCACGCCAGAATTTGAAGAATCAAAGGATTTAGTAATTTGACCACATAGTTTAGTTTAATTGTGGATCTAATAAAATTTATAAAGAAAAATTTAAAAATCAGTACATAGCTTCTTAACCGACCCTCATTTCGTCCAAGCAAACGAATGAATCTAACGCAGATATTTAACACAAATTTACTATTTTACGACATAAGTTCTCACGATGTCATTTATTGACAGCAAGGGAGAAATTAAGAATTTTATAGATTTCAAAAAGATTTCCAGCAAGTTGCTAAAGAAAACCTAGTTGTTTGCTGAATTAAATATCTTGGACTACAACAAATACTGTATAATAATACTAACTAAAATTAGTCTTTATCGCAAGTTGTCAGTTCAGTCCCTTGTTTTATCTTGTCAAAACAATCTTGCGACAAAGTTCTACCTTATTGCAAATTTCAAAACGATTGCATCACAAAGTCTCAAACTTTAAGATTTAACTACAACAACATTTCAGACACCTAAGAATTTAGAAACCAGTACAAAAGCAATAGTTTACATTGAAACGACTTCAAAATGTTCACCTTTATGAACAATGCCTTTTTTCTGCTCACATTACTTTTACTAGCAATTAGCATTGGAAATCGTTTTGCATATGCGCAATTAAATACGCCACTGAAGAACACATTAGGCCAATTTAGCATCCTAAATGCTTTTGCAGGCTGTAACATTCGCGTAATTAACTTCAAAGGCTTAAATATCGATTTTCAAGTTTTGAATGAACCTATTATGCTTCTGCGCTACTTGTCATGTAACTTATGTTGGGTTTTTCCATTCGAACTTGGCTCTTCATATCCAGCCCTTAAGTTTCAAAACTCATCCAATGGTGACACTGATATGAACAGTATAGCAAAAGAACCTCCAGATTAACTGGGGATTGATTATGTGGCGCGAACTCTCTCCGAGTCTTTTCAACTCAAAAATATAAAGCAATTTTGTGAAGCCATCGTTTATCTTCACCCACCAACTGAGAAAATTTCACCGCAAACGTATGAAAAAAATCGGTACTGGTCAAGTGCTCTTAAAACCCCCATTTTCGATCATTTTGATGCTACATACCAAACTCAGAAGTGGAAGAATGACTATTTGGACACGGTGCCAACAATCTCACCCCTCGTCTGTGACTTAAACGTACATTCTATCTGCACGAGTGAAAATGATATCAACAAATGAATGGCAGGTGTTTTAGCGGCATATTACCAATTTTTCAGATTGTCGGTTAATGTTCTTATCTGGGAATCGACGTCATCGTCTCTAAAAACGCTGTGCCCCTATTGCGACCCTTGTAATTCATTCAAGACTATTTCTTTTCGAACGAAGGGTATTCCGACTTCAAGAAACGCACTTGACAATATTCTACATGAATATCGCCAACTTAGTCCTGATCCACACTCAATTCAAATACTAAGTATAGTTAAGTAATGTTTAAGTGCAACAAGTCTGCAATTATATTGCAGAGGCCTGCAGCTATTAAAATCCATATCCATATAATCCAATCCTATGCTGAAAACAATGAACAAACCGGCCAATCTCGGGAAGGATAAAATAATCGAGACGTTTTGGGGATACGAATTCGCTGGATATTTTTCGCCGAGTTTAGTATTTCGATCAAGGTACCTTTTTGATACTGGAGTATTTGAGTGGTGGCGCAAGTTCCTCGAGTACTCGTTTGTCTCAAAACTTAATATACATTCTATTAAACTATTGGCTTCACATGGTCAAAACTTTACATCCGAAACCCGTAGTAGCAAAACTACAGTAGTAGTTCTAGCTATTATTCCTGGTGTTGGGTTGAGCATTTCTTTTATTGTATTCGTTTTTGTTGAGAGAACTTACTTCATAAAATTACTGTTTTTTGAAGTCTTAAATGTTTTCAGAAAGTTGTCAAGTAAAGTTGCTAAACAGTTTTATGATATTCGAAGGTTTGTATCCAAATCGAATGTACAAGTACGAAATTATATTTCGATGAAAGTTAGATCTAGAGTATAACCTAACTACTACTATTAGCCTTTGGTATAATTTACAAGGTGACTTTATGATGATACTTTAAATGATATTGACTCGCAGTCAGATATTTTAACTAAAATAAATAGTGTATTTTATTTGTGAACTGAACAAACTTATTATTACTACACATATATGTCACCTCTTTACTAGTTGTAATAAAAAGTATGTCATATTAAAATTGATGGTATTTTTTGTTCGTATTTTTTTTATTATGATTATTTTTTGTCAGGATTTTTGATCACGGTCTAAAACATAAAGCTTCGTTAGTTGAAACAAAGATGCAAAATTGAAGCATAATTGGTCGTTTTGTAATCAGTTTGTTAATATAAAATTATAAATCAATTTTTAGCAACATTTTTACAAATATAAAAACATTACGTTTCATGTTTAATATGGATGGAATCGTATTTCATGTCGTTCAATGTAGCTCTAACTTTTATTTTTAACAACAATAATGAGTCCATGTGGCCAGTGGCAAAACTAGGAATAGCGACGGCGTAACGTGGACAGTATACAAAAAATATGGAGCATTTGTCATGTTGGTCATCGTCTTAAGCAGTTTAAAATAGAATTGCTTATATATATTAAACTGTCTACCTAAATGATCATAATCTCAAATTATAATTTTTCTTTGCTAACTCCTGATTCAATAATAAGTCTTTCAATAGTGTGTTGAATTTAAAAAAGGGCCCGATTCCAAGTTTTTCTTGTCCTAATTTAGCTTTATGTCCAACTCTAAGCCAAGTGATATGCAGCAGAACATGAACAATGGTAATTCCCTTCACTGGTTTTTGACACGTAAAGGACGTTTGTTTCCGAAACAAGAAACATTCCCTTTAGTATCTTTTACTTGATTATTTTAATCCTTTTTAGGTAAGGTACCTTAACGTTCTCAAGCACACAACTGAATGCACATTTAAGTATAAATTTCTGAAGTTTTAAACGTGCTTCATTAATACAAGTAGAAAATGGCCGAAAATATATCTGCCTAGGATTATTGTAAGCAGATTTGAATACCCATCTGTTGTTCTGTAAGCATCTCATTTGCATTGCATGCAAATACCTTTAGTTTAGTACATGCATTGCTAAAATATGAAAGGTACTTGCTTGATATTATCAAGACATCCTTTTTACAAGCTCTAGCTCTGTTTCAAGTCGGCAAGACAAAATGTATTTATATTTTATTGAAATGCGCAGTGGAAATACTAATCCCTTGAAAAATTCCTAAGGGATGCCTATTGCCTTATTTACCTTACACTAGTATTCCAACGATAACTTATAAACTATGATACATATCTTCATCTAACAACATATCTTAACCCAACTTAAGCAAGTTGTATAAAACCCAGAGAACCTTTTCAGAAATCCATCATTCTACTTTGTCAATTTGCTCAGCAAACACTACACCTAAAAGCACAAGTACCATTCAGTCAAACAGTTTGTTTCGAAAATATTTCGCCACCATGAATACCTTCGCTATTCTTCTTTTCATTATTGCGGTTGCATCTGGGAACACTATACAGCGTGGTCAGACTATTTTGGGTAAGTTAAATATAAAATTGGTTTAAAGCATTTGGGAACTTTAGCCATTGTATTTTTTAAAACTGACAATTAATTTGTTTATTTTCAGGATCACCCATAAGTCTACGGATTCCAGACGTCCCCTTTCATAGTTTAACTTCTGCTAGGGACACCCTGAATGATGCTGAGAACGGGTCACCTCCTGGAGCTTCGCTTCTCGACTCTGTCAAGATACTATTTTCCAGTAAAGGTGGACAAGCTGGTAAAGCTAATTATCCAGTTTTGTGAAGGATCTTAAACTAACTAAAAAAACACAAGTTTTTGGAAATATAAATTTAAATACTTGTAATTCAACATTGAATACAATTGACTGTTTGAATGTAATTTATCAACTTTTATGTTCGATTATCAAGATAACTTAATCTTAGATTGTTATGTTCTGTATAAAGATGTTTTAAGGTTATTTATTCTTAAATAAATCTGAATAATTACAACTTGTTTTTTATCAAATTTGTTTTATTCTTCCACTATTTTTTCAAACTAAATGCAGTAGATGCATTTTGTACTAGTAGCAAATTTTATGAGTATATTTTAATACTTCCCAATTTAATAGCTTAACTTGCATCTCTTCACAAAGTTTCGTGTTCGCTTTGTAATAATTTCAAACTGTGCATTTGATGGCGGTGCGTGGGTGTTCCTTAGTATTT
>JAQIWN010004948.1:0-10512 GCA_034699025.1 Entomobrya cf. arborea Gr-Col-00668 | reverse complement strand
CAAAAATTGTTACTTTTTAAACTGTTTTATACATACTTAACAATTCCGTGATACCTGTTAGCTATCATAAAACAAATTACTTTCTATGGACAATACAGAACATACGTATTCTTCAAAACTTAACTAATATCGATGTTCTGACAAATTTGCGCAAAAAGTGTTATCAAGTGGCTGGATTGTGTTTTTCTGTATGCCAATCTACTTGTTAGTAAGATAACTTGCTTCGATAGAGTGATCTTTGTAGTCTGAAAGAATGCTGTGTTTATTGGAACAGCTTATGTGTTATAAGCTTATTAGAACAGAATTTCCATTTATTACTTGTATTACTAAAAAAAGATGTTCTTCGAATATGTTTCGTCAACCTTTTTCATCAACTACATTCTCTGAACTTAGCATCTTTGTATTCCAGGAAAAACAGAGCTCGTTAATACTAAAGGGCATTTTGTACATGTCAGCAAAATACTCGCAGTACGTAAGTTTTTCTTATAATTAGTAAATTGGTAAATAGATACCATGGAATGTGGTAATATTAACAAATATATTTAACTACTTCTGGTTAAATGACTTATCGTTAGTTACACCTCTTTATTCCCATCGGGGTTACGTAGCATTCAATGTCTCATTAATTGGATTGCGTCCCACTCCAACTTTTATCATGAATTGTACTTTAACCAAACTTAAGCTGCTTTCACCAATTTTTGTTCTTTTGAAAAGATCATATTCTTTTTTGTGGTTCAATAACGTGGAAAAATTCATGCCAACTTCATGCAATCTTTTTTATTCTTTATTTATATTGATGATGAACAAAAGTACTAATTTGTGGAATTGAAAAGGACATACTTATTTTTTTTAAATAAACAAGAAAGTATATTGCACAATAATTTACTTCGAAAAAAGTTACATGGCAACAACTTTAGCATTAAAATAGCGTATAGCCTTTCTTCCTTTTGACGACACAAATTCAACAGAAAATATATCAACGTATTTAATAAGCTAATTTGACATAATTAATATTATCGTTAGACTGAAGTTTCACTAAAAAGTCTCCTAAATGCTATTTCATTTTCTCCACTTGACTCTGTTTTAGACTCCTCTTGCATCTGAATTGTAATGCTTTGAAGTTTGGCCGCCGTTGTTGGTGTCAATACTGCTGGTATAGATGAGCTTTGCGTGTACACAGGATTTTGTACGGATTTAACTGTTGTTCCAGTAAACGATAAGATGCCGGATGTTCCAGTGACTCCAACCGTTGTCATTCTAGTCATTTCAAATGCTTGAACTATAGCGTAAGTTTCTTCGTTATGATTCTCTTTTATTGAAACAGTTGCAAGCCTGTCTTTAGGTTTCGTACTCGATTTATTTTTCAGTATTGGGTCCACTTTGCAACCATATCGCTCGGGTTCAACATATTCATTGTTTTCAATGTATACCGGTATGTTTTGCATACCATCCTGATAACAAAGTGCAAAAAACTTGCGGATTGACATATCCTCCAGTAAGAATACGTAGCTTAGTGGACATAAAACGAAAGCACAGTAGTTTAAAATGATAATTGGAGTTCCCAAAGTGACATGTTGTCCTGTTGGCAATCCTAACCGGGTAAATATTTTGTAGATGTATAAAACAAGTCCATTTGGAAACCAGTTGAGTATAAATGCAAAAGTGTGTAGATATACAAGTCGTACTTGATGTATTCGTTTTCTTAATCTTTCGCTCTGAACAAGCTATAAAACATTTAAAAAAATAAAGAAATTAGTGACTAAATATTAACTGTATTGAAAGATAATTTTAATTAAATGCTTTTAAATTAAGATGGAGCTTATAGTATGTATTTTGCTACACAATGATAGTACGAGAGTATTCAGCATTGAACTGCTAATAAAAAATATGGTTCTAATAAACATTTGATATCCGATTACTAGAAAAATTGTTTGATTTTTTTCCAGTTCAAAGTATGAGAATGTATTTCATCTGTTTGAACCAAGAAATTTTTCGTTCGATGGGGAAAATAATATATTTTTCTAGTCCTTTTGGAATATAAACGAAAGAGTGTGTGCTAAATTTGTTATTAAAAGGAAAAAAATTCTTAGACATGCCTCAATATAAAGTATTCCTAGAAAGTACAGCTCAATAAACAAATTTGTTTTTTATTCAGCCCAGTTTTTACTTTAATTTCTACGAAGTTCGTCTATTCGACATTCATTATTTGCTATCTTTGTTGTCTAATAGTAAAACCTTTTGTTTTTCACGTTGTTTGCTCAGGGAAACAAAAACTTCTTTTTGTTCCGGAAAACAATAACTTAATTTGCAGGCAAAAATAACAACAGGTATGTAATTATACTTTGTAAGCAAAAGTTAGAACAAAAGATCAGGATGAATAATTTACTTGGTAATGAGATGCTACAATAACAGAGTACCAAATTTTATTACACTTCATCATGACGTTTTCAAGTTCAATGGTTCGAATGTTGAGATGACTTCTAATTAAGTGCGAGTATCATGACAAATATTGGAACTTTTTTCACTGTGTAGGCAAACCAATACTACTTACCGAAAAAAATATGGGTTTAAAGCAAGCAAACTTCAAATAATGAATATGTCTACCTTTTCAAAAAAGTAGATATAATCTCTGAGGTTGAGTGAACCTTTATAAATTCTACCGATTGAAAAAACGTAAAAAAATGACTTACTTTTAGAACGTCAAGGTATCTGATAGAGGATCGGATTTTGATAGTAGCTATAAACAAGACATTAAAATAATGTAAATTAGATTTAGAAACGCATGTTTTAGCAAAAATTTTAATTGATACTTTTATTTCGTACATCGAATTAGGTACAAACAAATCAATATATTGAACAATACAAAACGCCAACTTTCGTATGCAATGGTTGTTCCAATAGACCCGAATAGGGGTACCTGCGAAACAGAATAAAAACATAATTTTTAAATATACGACAAACTCGACAGGTCTACTAATATATAATGTACATTTACTCCAGTATTGAAACTTGCAATAATAAAAAGGTGCAGTTCAACTTGTAAAAGTTTTATATACAGTATGTGGAATATAGATTCCGTTTCTCTTCATTTTATTTAAACTATTTATTTTAGCAACTTCTTTCCGTGTTCAGAAGAAAATTGTTTCTAATGACAACTGTGCAAAAGAAAAATACCAAAAACTTATTTCAAATTCTTCTCTTTGAACTTCGACTGTTTTCGTTTCCAACGCTGTATTGAAAAAAATTCATTTCAAATATTTTTGTCGTGAAATGGATTCAAGACTTTATTCGTCTAAAGCTTAATCATGTGCATTGGAACTCGTTTAAGCTTTTTTGAAGTTAAACGAACGTTTATATGCTTTACTGCGTAAACTTAAATTATATTAGGGTAGATACTACGTTAACACATACTTTGTTGACACACATTTTTTTACATTTTTTTTAAAAAGTTACCTCTTTACACTTGTCAAATTTAGTGTCCTCGTTTCTGGCATATTCTACCATGAAGGTAGAAGGTAAATTGCCAAGTATAGTGATAGCCCAAATCATTCCAATGGAACGGTATGCAAAACTTTTCCGTAGGTTAACAGCATCAGGTCTTGTACGTACCCATATTATGGCTCCAGCATTTACTGGAAACACGTTGTGAATAATGTCTAAGAAGAGGAATAAATTTATATTAAGTATTTTAAATTTAAAATGATTTTCAGGGAAATTATTAGTCGGCTTACTTCTTAAGAAAGCAAAAACATTGCAAATTCCGGGTAATGCCAAACTGATCAGGTTTGTTTTCTCCAAGATGTAAATGTATATCACAATTGTAAAACCAATTACAACTGATGATATATGAGCTACAAGGATATTGGCAGGTCTTTACCATAAAAAATATACAATTTTAAAATACAAATGATAATTAAGTTGTGATAGTATTACAACTGTGCTATGGTAGGCGTATAAATACCTTGACTTCCGGTTTGACGATACAAAAACGATATAAAATACTCTTATATTTATTACAACACTGAGAACAGAAACCACCGAAAATGGAAGTAAAAGAATTAAATTCCGATTTGAAAATTTTGATTCTTGGTTCTGTTGATTTGGGAACATATCAGTAAAAGCTGACTCATTCGAAGCTAAAATATATTTTGAAGTTTGGCTGAGGTTAGTACCATACTGTGAGCTTAAATATACAGACTCAAGTTCAAGGTCGTTTACTTTGTCAGTACCCTCTGCTATTGTAAGTTTTAAAACAAAAATAATGACCTGAAATAAAATATACGTGTTCATGTTGTTAATTCCCTTTGTATACTAAAGACAATGTTCGGATAGTGAAAAGTTGTGAGATTTCTTTTTTTGAATTTTAGAACAGTAGATCGAATGTGTTTCTGCAACTACGAAATCTCAAGACAGCAATTAATCTTCAGGACACAAAAAAGTAAAAGCAAAATTTGTAATAAAAAAACAATTTCACGGTACACCTTTTATTCTAAGGCCTAAGTTTTTCAGACTGGATATCCTAAATATTTCAGTATAAAAAAGAAATAAAGGTAACAAAACTATAGCAGTACTATAGAGGTCTACTGTTTTAAAAATACTAAATGGGGTGAATAGAGATACGGAAAAAATATGCTGTACTTTGAAGTGATCTCTTTCGCGTCAGACAGGCAACTGAGCTTTCTTTGGATCGTATGCATGCTTTTCATTTCCACTTGTTGGGATCGACATGCTTTCTTTTCGACTTGGTTAGCTGTTCTCCAGATAAGCGTTTGGAGTTTCTTTTGGATCCAGTCGTCAATGTCTGCGTCTATGTCTGTGTTTAATCATATGTTGCTTATTACTTTACGAAATATATATGCTTCAGTTTTGTTCTATAATATAATTTAAATGTTTGAACTTACTTTACTCAATCAAATCCTTTTATATTTGCTAGACATTTTACTAGGAATTAGGTCAATGATATTTCTCAGCTTTTCTAAAAAGTGTAGAAAAATGTGTTTAATTTTGAGACATTTTTATAGTAAAAAATCAGTAAAATAACACGAAGAAATATTTTTTTATAAATTTAAATAGAGAACATTTTATATCTACCTTTGTATAACATTGGAGTCTTGTTTGTATATATTTATATGAATGCAATAAATGTAATATGAAAAATTACAAGGGAGAATGGGAAATCGACTTCTGTACTTTATAATTAGTTAATTGCTAACTAAAGAGTAGCGAATATAGTAATAACTAGGTATACGTTTTCTGGTTAAATCACATTCATTTGTGTCATGTACGAAAATGAAGTATGTTACTTTTCTTTGAAAAGTTTGGAACAAATTTTATCTTCATATGGCTTCGTATTTTGCA
The DNA here is from genome assembly GCA_034699025.1 of Entomobrya cf. arborea Gr-Col-00668. Classification (NCBI taxonomy): domain Eukaryota; kingdom Metazoa; phylum Arthropoda; class Collembola; order Entomobryomorpha; family Entomobryidae; genus Entomobrya; species Entomobrya cf. arborea Gr-Col-00668. Next base: position 5,154 of record JAQIWN010004948.1, on the reverse strand, counting down.
AAGTTTGTTTTCTGAGACAGCATTGTTTATTGACGACGTTCTATGCGAGAGATCAACGTTACAGGTTTAAAAACTTTACACAACTACAGATCTGTAAAACCGTTGGTTTTGCACTGATAATAATAAAATGTTAATTTTTTGGGCGCGCATAGTCTAGTCACCTGTCTAAGAATTAGGTATTGAAGTATTAATATTATGTAAATGCCAACAAGCAAACTGGCTATATTTAAGAAACTTATACAAGAACCTTAATATTTTCCCTAAGTTTTTATCAATTATTCAAAAACGTATTAACGGTTTAGATGTACATGATGAGTGGATTAGTTGAGCTATTCCACAACCACTTTCAGTTTAACCCCACATTCAAAATTATGAAAGTGATGTTTTTTGTCATGATTCTCAACGAAAAGTCATATTCAGATTCATTTGTAAAATTAGAATCTTTATTATTTAAATAATGCTTGCTTTAAGCTATGGTTAAAGTTTTTATGCAAAAAATCCATTTGTAAACTAGTAGAATCATTACATAGTTAGGTCCCTTGTGTAGCTGAAATGTAAGCATGAATTCAATTTTTCAAGTACATATTTCTAGCAATAGAAAATTTTATTTTGGTAAGAGTGAAAGCTGAAAAGATTTTTTTGCATTTAGCACATCTTTGAATGAGTCAATGGTGTTCATTTCAGCAGAGAAAACCCAGTATCATATTTTGAATTGGTGTTTCAGCAAAAATAATAAAATTGTAATGTTAGCTTATTGCTTATTAACGAACGGTTTTTAATATATGAAAAACAAAGTTATTATATCGATCGTGAACAATAAAATAAAGAACCAAAAAATAATTTGATTGAGTTTGCTAAAAATTAATTGAAATATGTATGACTTATGATATTATTGCGCATTTGAATGACTTTAATTACATTCAAAAAACTCAAAATCCATATCAAAGCATACAACGAAATCAAACCTTTTTGGCAGGAAATCTTGGGCTTAATTGGTAATGTAAATTGGATCGTGTTTCTATAGAAATTGCGTTTTCGTTAAGCTCATACGCACCTTTTTTATTGAGTTTTAAACTCGGTCCAAAAAAACCCTGTTTTGTTTTTTGTCGTAAATCCTAAATTTGCTGCTTATTGATTTTGTGTATAACCAATCTTTTCTTTAAAAAATAATGAATTCAGAGGAAAAAAGTGAATGAAAGTATTCTTATTAATCTCTTCCAGTTTTCTTTTGTTTTTGTTGGAAAATAAATCCATTTTTGTTGAATATATAAGAGTACAACGTGATGCTGTGTGTAATAATTGTAGTACATAACCAGGTTTTTTTCAGGAACCGTTTGCGTCAAATAACTTTCACCAGTGGGTGCCGGTCGGAAACTTAAGTAACGTTTCACGAAATGACAAAACCACACTCAAACTAGAAGCGCCTACAAATATAGCTCAAACAGAAAACTATTTATTTAGTTTATTGAGTTATTTCACAATAGTTTGGAAATGCTCTGCATCGAATTACCACATAAATTTGTTTCTCTAAATATATATTTTTCACATGAAACAAGTTTGTGCCTTAACCTAGAATACATAGACTGATCGTCGATTTGAAATATTGAGACCTTACAGTTTATACGTAACTCAGATTTTCAATATGAAATTAAGTAATTTTAGAAACTAAAAACTCATTAATTTTGACTAAAAAAGTAATCTTGATAGGAAAATCGTATTAAGCGAACATAATTATTATTACGGAATTAAAATTTCGAAATTCATGTTTTGCAACGCTCTGAAAAATTGTATTTATTTAGTACTATGGTGAATGTATGCATGTTGTCTATTATTTATTAACTACCATTTACAGCATCAAAAGTTATCCAGAATAGTTGGCTTTATAAATTCAGAGCATATTTTAACATCGCAGTAACCTAACTGGAAATTTGGAAATGAAGAAACTTTATTTCAATGTTAAATGTAACCTGTTGGTTACACTGATACCAAGAAATACATGTAAAAATAACAAGAAGTGTAACAGTCTGTAGTACTTTAACGACCACATGCCTTAAATATATTACAGGTAAATAAATGTACACAGTAGGTACAATATTGCTATTTTAAACGTAATCTTGTTCCTTCTGTCTCGGAGGGACACCAAAACGCCATTGCAGCCAACTTTGCGTAACAGGTATAATAACATTATACCATGTAATATACAATGAATTCAGATTAACATGATGACGGAAAAAGACGAAACTATAGCCTAGTTGGTAATCCGAAAAAGATAGTTTTTTTAAAAATTTTTTTTGATCTTTATAGTTATTTCTTAACCTGAGATATTCCTAGCACGCTTTATCCTGTCAAGATCAGAAGTTCCCTGAAGAGTAGAATCAGATTATATAAAGGATTCCGAGACTTCCGCTTCTTAGCAATGTTTTCAGAAACTGTTCTTCAGGAATCGCATGCCTTCTAGTACTCTTTTAGTTATTATTGGCCACTTGATAGCAAACGTAATATATCATAAGCCCACAAATCATGCTGCATTGCATCCGTAGCATTTTTATACACAATATAGTATTTATCACAAAAGGAAGAGGTGGAAATACTTATTTAGTTTTTTCGTTGAATTTCTTACTTAACCTTTTGTACTATTCTGAGAAGGTTATCTTTGAAAGTCAAGAAATTAGGCAAAAAATTAGAAAGCCTTGCTAATCCTTATATGAAAATCAATGCTCATCACTTAGATTTATAGTTCGAGCAAAATTTCTTAAACAAAACTGCCCCGGATACTTGTCTGGTAAAAGTTTTGGCATAATAAGAGCACATTTGTTCATTAATTCACCCGTACATTTATTTGTCAACGTTCCAGCTTCAGGTGTAGAATACTATAAAATATGATCATTTTTATTTTCTGTAGTTTGAATTACAACTTATTCGATTGGGTCTATACGGCAAATACCCTTAGTTTACCATACGTCCAACTTGTTACTTCAATTGTAAGTTACATTTGCATAACATTCCATTAACGTCTTTAATGTCGTTTCAGTAATTTCCAGGAAATATAGAAGCAAAACATGAACTTATTCTGTGAAGGAAACACATTATATTTAAGCTTTAAGTTTTATTTTTTTCTTTAATTTGTAAAGAAGCAAAGCACATCTTTCTACGAAACTTTCTGAAAAATATTGACTTGAAGACAAAGACTTTTCAGAAAACAGCTTCAATTAATATATTGACTACTCTGAAATATATCAGTATCTGCTAGGCAAATAAATGAGCTTCACTCACAGCATTTTTTTGAGTAATCGATTCATTTCACGCTAACGCTATGCAGACAATGGTGTTACTCTTTCAAAACGGTTACATGGTCAATGGTTCAAGTTTCAAAGATTTAGGACCTAGATGTTTTTTCAACCTTTTATGCATTCATTCGAAAACTATAGGGTACTTTGGGTTCAACCGTGTCTGATATATTTCTGTTCGACTGTGTGTGGCTTATTTTGTGACATAAACTATGAGATAGAAAAAAAAGTTTTAAGTTGTAACTGTTTTACTAAATACTTACAAATTAAAAAAACACATAAGAATTTAATTGTAACTTAAAAAGGAACACATTTCATGATTTGTTAGTCCTTTAATTAGAGATGTTTAATAAATCATATAATTAAACTGCTACCATACACGCAGCTTAAGTTGTCAATGAACACAAACAAAAATATATTTTAATTAATGTTATCGCTCATGAATAACCAAAATTGTATTTGTTTCCATTCATATTGATATATAAAGTGTAAAACATGATATTCATTGTACTCTCTACATAACTTTAGCCCAATACCAATAAAATATGTTTTTGAGTACGTAAATGATCGTATTTCCTATTTTCAAATTATACCTTGAGAGTATTTTACTATCAAATTGCTGACAAGGTTTTGTAATCACTATTATTACACATTCGAATCAAGTTTCTCTGTATGTCGGTTTGCCTGTCAGTGAGCTTACTCATAAATTATTGGGGCCAATAACGCAATAATAGGGGTTGATTACGTAATGTTTGGGGTTGATTACGTAATGCTTGGGGTTGATTATGTAATGCTTGGGGTTGATTATGTAATGCTTGGGGTTGATTATGTAATGCTTGGGGTTGATAACGTAAAGTTTGGGATCGATTACGTAATGTTTGGGGTGGATTACGTAATGTTTATGGTAGATTATGTAATGTTTGGGATAGATTACGTAATGTTTGGGGTGGATTACGTAATGTTTATGGTAGATTATGTAATGTTTGGGATAAATTACGTAATGTTTGGGGTGGATTACGTAATGTTTGGGGTTGATTACGTAATGTTTGGGGTTGATTACGTAATGTTTGGGGTTGATTACGTAATGTTTGGGGTTGATCATGTAATGCTTGGGTTTGATTACGTAATGATTGGAGTGGATTACGTAATGTTGGGGCTAGATTACGCAATGTGGTACAACTTTTTTTGACCATCAACCACTAATATAAATATGGTACCACCAACTACTAAGCACCAATATTCTACCATCATATTGAATAAAATTCAATTGCTACTGAAAACAACGCTAGCGACATTGAATTAGTTACGTGAATTGAAAACCTTAATAACCCCAAATATGATGTAATCTACCCCAAACATTACGTAATCCGTCCCAAAAGTTACGTAATCTACCCCAAACATTTCGTAACCAACCCCAAACATTACGTAAACCACCCCTATTATTGCGTTATTGGCCTCGATAATTACTTTCTTCATTTTAAGCCTTTCGTAATTAAAGTTACTAAATTTATATGCGAAATGCACCATTAATATCGCTCGTGGAATGCTGCACAAAAATTGCCCAACTCTGCTCAACTGATGACGTCATAACTTTATCATAACTTTTGAGTTTACTTTTCGACCCCATTTCCGAATATTCCGCAATAGGAGTTTGGCTTATCAAAATCTATGATGTTTAAGGTATCTGAAACTGTTGTCATTGACTGCGGAATGTCCGGCAATTGTGATTTATGGTGATTTCAAAAGTTCATGTTTTTTACGTTTTTTGCTTATAACTTGTATATAACGTTATAACAGAATAAAAATTTGCGTACTTATGCTACTTTTAATACACATCAATCTTACACTAAAACTTTGGTACATTTGA
>JAQIWN010004947.1:0-10512 GCA_034699025.1 Entomobrya cf. arborea Gr-Col-00668 | reverse complement strand
ATATTTAGAAGCATTTTGATGTCATTACATCAGGTTGGCATGTTAGCATGTTTTTCAACAATGCTTTTCTTTTTTGTTAAATACCAAAATGTTATTTCGGATGTAGGACCAATTGCTTTTGCTGTTGTTGTTGTATCAATTGTTTCACCTTTAGGTATTAGTTGGTTTCAGAGTTATTTCTTTGGAGGATTAGGGGAAATGTCGGACGAATTTACTGAAAATGCGTTGAAAATTGTACCCCGCAAAACAATGTTTAGAAGGTTTGCATATACTTGTCAAACTTTTTACATTGAAGAAGCCTATCCATATTTCCACTTTAACAGAAGTTCGTTCTTGGATTTTTCTGCGGCTGGGCTTGACTATGCAATTACTTTGATGCTATGGTAAACCTAAACACACAGTTGCATATATATCTTCACTGCTTCAACGTACATTTAAGTGGTAGACTTATAAAGTATCTTAAAATTTTCACATTGTGCTTTGCAATTTTGCAAATGGTTTTTGAGAAATATTGTAAAACTTGTAAAAAAATGAATAACATACTTTTGCACTGCATTATATTTATTCATCGACTTTTTTTGAAAAATCAGACTAGTCATTACTACAATAAATTATCTCCAAAACGATATTATCCACTGGGATTTTCCTTACACTATAAAAATTGTCTTTGATCTTTGGTATATTTTTTAGATTAAAATCGTTTTAATAATGTCCTTTGAATCTTAGAAATAAAAAACTCATATATTTAAGATTTTTTCCATAGCTTTAGACTTATCAGAACATCTACAGTGCATTGTAAGTTTCAGTTGAACAGAAGGCTTTAACAATACTCATAAATGTAGACTCATGCAAATAAAACCACGGTCACGTTTTTAAATGCTAAAATAAAGTGGTTTCGAAATAATAAATCTATACAGACTTGAACGACAACTTTAAGTTACTTTATTTTAGTTAAACTTTTCTACATTTTTCCAATTTTTAGTCTGAAGTTGAATTCGTAAACGTTTTATCTTGTTGTAGGGGACTCATATTTTTGGGTAGCAAATTTTTGTAGGAAATCTGCAAACATGGCATAAACATCAATCAAATCTTTGATTTAGGTTTCGAGTAAAAGCTCTTTATATGTTCTTGAGATAATTTGTAAAGTTGATATGAACTAATACAGCTTTAAATATAAATAAGACTTCAACGAATTGTATATTGAATATTACACGAAAGCTAGCATGGTTCAACTCGATTTTTAGAATTAGTCAGTGCCTTAATTTTAATGTAATCTATAAATACAATGTTTTTTTGGTTAATTTTTCCTTTTAAAAATCAATATATTTAAAATTGTTTAATGCATCCATATATATCCTCCTCCTACCTTTGTTTTCAAGTAAAATGGAACATAAACTTATTTTTCCTTTAAAATTTGTTCCATATATTTGTTCTATTCTCGCAAATGTTGCATCAGAACTTTCCAGCCTAAGTATGTTTTAAAACTTTATTGCTCCAATGTTGTCAATCTAACGATACGTAATAAAATGTAAAGTTTAAATAAAAATTTGTACGTTTTATTTGTCTTTCGTTCCTAATTTTTTTTCGGAAGGTATTTTAATCAAAATATATTTGCACGTAACACAAAAACCTGTACAATATTCCTTTTTTTACACAATACATAATGGACTCAACATCGAAGCAACATTTCTTACTTTAAAACAAACAGAGAATCTAAAGCTAATTTAAACGATTATTTAGCTAGACTATTTGGCAATGTAGTTTTAAACTTATCTGGAATACTAAACCAAGATAAAATTATAGAATTTTTGGCAGATTATTTCTATACCTCTTTAAGGCACTATTCAATCCTCCAAAGAAATTTTGTTTTCTAAGCTTAAAATGTCATTAGACAAAGTTATTTGAGTGGTTCATCAAAGCATCTACACAGGTTTAATAAAATTAGTGCATCATATGTATATGAGCTACGGTAGACAAACTGGAAAAAATCCACATAACATATATATGCTATTCAATGCATAAGTAACACCTTTAGTTATTGATATCATTGATGAGCAATTGTTTTAATATCAATATTTTTGAAGGTTTCACTGATACAAAGGACGAATGTTTTTTTGTGTCAATGCTTGTATCATTTAGAGACGACTCATGTTATACTTAAAGGAATGACTTGAAATTAAGTGGAAACGGAAGCCCGTACTAATATTGTGGATACTTCTGATTACTGCTGCAATACAAAGTGTATCAAATATCATATTAACTTTTATTTCGCTTGTTTGCGTATATGGTTATTTGGCTACAGGAATATTAAGTGACTTGACTGCAGAAAGGGTACATGGTAGACATAGCGCTAGATATTATTTGAAAGCTAGATTCATTGGAGTTTAGGTTGAAATTTAAAATAAGAAATTCAGTTAAATGTTTCAGCAGAAATAAATTTGAAACATTACTTTAATTAAGTTTAAAACACTTTTATTTTCGCATGTTTAAAATACATTACTACCAAGATACTTCAATAATGAAATATTCTTCAGTTGTCACTTGCTACAGACGATCAAAATTATTCTATAAACTAAATCAATAAGTACATAGCAACATAAACATTTAAAACCAATACCTAGTTCTTTTCCGTTTAGCTTCTTTTTTGTATGTGCAATTATACAAGTGAGTTAATATAATTTAAATCTTTGAATTTAGTGTTTAAAAACTAAGTTAATAATGTTTACACCGTTACAATAACAAAAACTAAATTATCAAACAATGCTAACATCCAGTCAAAAAATGTACTGCTATTAACATTAAAAAATGATCCACCCGTATGCAAAAATACCGGTCTAAAAGATCTAGCAGCTTTGTAAATAAAAGTTTTTTCTCGTCATTTTTAGAAGTTTAGTCTTAAATCGTACTGCTTTTCCTCCATTGTGTTGATAATGCTACACTCTATAAAGTATATGAAAATCGGTATGACAATTGCACAACATAAAATAAAAACCAACGGTAGCTCATCTAAAGACTGAAATAAATGTAAATATTTAATGAGCGTAAAAAATCCTAAAACATTAACATCATGCCAGTAGAATGAAGCACGACTAGATTTGTGGAAAGATTTTCATTGCAAAGCTTGTTGAAGATTTCAAAAATTCTATACAACAGTAACAATTTTTTATCAGTTTGTATTCCTAACTGTGACGTTTGGAAGTAACAATCTGTTGCACCATTTCTGTATAAATTACCAACAAAACTCTTTGACATTGCCATTTCAAACCAATACTAAACCAGAAAGAAATCTATTAAAACTTGAAACACTGGAACTATAGCATGTAAAATGGCTCCTAAAGCTCCATACATTTCCATTGGCATAGCCACAAAAATTATAAAAACAAATGGTTTTGCTGGTATTTCAGAAACATCTTCCAGTAAAATATGAAAGGGATCTGCGTAGTTTAATATATTTATAGAAAAAATCATAGGAGCAATTAATGGAAAGTAGCAAACAAATAATACTAGGTTTTCTCGATGTTGCTGATCCAAGTAACAGAATGGACAAAACAATTACAATTAGTAACGCTAGGCATACTAGTCGAAGCACAAAGGTTCCGTAGGATTCCCCATACTGGGATTCTTCTGGTATTGTTTCAAAATTCAAAAGAGAATACATGTGCAATGACAATACGTAAAAAACCAAGTAGCCAATGTAATGAACCAAACAACAATGGTACCAGCTATAACCTTTTCTAATCACAAAGCAGTTGTGATTTGGATCCCAGAAAAAACTGGACAAAAAGTGTTTCTTACTAAGGGTCCAAGTCGGTAACTTATATATCGTTGAATTCTTTTGCTTAACGTTTTAATTTTCGATGTGACCGGAAAAAATAACCAACGTGGTAAATATTGGAGCAAATATTTATAAATCTGTTTAAAATATGTACGAATACATCAGAGTAATTAAATTTATCCCTTTCAAATGTTCCGAGGTTTAAAACGAGTACGACTTTCCAGTGTCGTGCAACTATGCTAATTTATCTATTCATTTTTACATATCATCTATAAATGTTGACAACAATGTTTTTAAACGTATTTTTGTAAACACATTTGTTTTTAATGTACACGTGTAGAAAAATACATACTAAGCAAAATATTTTTAAAATACAAAAATATTTGTTTTTATAACAAGCCTTAAATTCATACAACTCAAGCTGAATTATGAATGAAAAAATATGTACGGGATGACCCAAATATTATTTTGATTTATTAAAAACAGCTGCGTAGTTTCTATTTTATGAAAAATAACATTTATTTCTGAATCCGTTTTGTACAATTTAATAATATGCCCTATTTGATGAATTGTTATTTATTTTTAAATGTTCGTACTTCGATACAAGTTTTTAAACCGATGTAAAAACTATACAAGAAAATTAAATAATAAGATTTTTTGAGCATGGATGTATGTGTTTTACTCTTTGCATTTCGCTTACAATTTCGACTTAAGTAACAAAGTAAGGTACTAGACAAATGACTAGTATTTACCTAATTAAGTGAGCTATTAATTACTTTTTGATAGAACGTGTTTTACCAAACAGGTTTAAAGTAGTCTTAGGTCACATTTAAATCTTCTTTCAATTACAGATAATCTAGCAAAATTTGAAACGTAATTTGTTCGTTTGTCCCTAACTACTGCTAAATAAAAAGCAAATAATAAAATGCTGCATGGGAAGTATTAGAGCCAAAAACTTAAGATAGTTTATTTGGTGATATAAACACATTGAAGTGGGAGTTTCCAAATTTCGAAATATCATGTGCTTTGCTTCATAACAAAAAAAATTCTGTTACAATCATTCCATCGCTCAGTTTTAACTAATTGCATCCTTCTAATATTTTCACGTTAACAAAACATTTTATACAATTTAGGCATGTTGCAAATGAAAATATTCGAATATTTTAAATCAACTCTTTTGAATGGCCACATCAAATTCCCCGCTTTTTGATTCAATAATGAATAAAAGTTATAGAAAATGTATCGTAAAATGAATGAGTATAATATTTCCAACTCCATTTCATTTTATTATACCAAAGCCATTTTGCAAATAAATCTTGACCATAAATTAATTTTAATTTAATTTTACTGTGTATCACTTGTATTGCTTGCACAAGTGTCATAGCCTTACACATAATTTTAAACAAATGTATGCACGTGAATAACTCTGCAGAAAATCAAATCGATTCGATCTTTTAAAACAAACGTCAATTTAAAAAAATTGTAGTAGACACGCCCAATACCTATCATAACTCATCAGCATTTTTAAAAGTAACCTTTTTTCCTCGAACATTTTTATAACAGATTTCAGTAAAAGGCTTCAATTTTTTTACAAAAAAATATGGACGGTATTCACTCCTCCTACTGTCAGTCATATCTACGAAATAAAATTTGCTCAACTTGGAATAGTTTTAAACTTTTCTATTTTACTTATACTATTAGATTTAAACTATCTTAAAATATATTTAATAAATTATTAAAATATTTTTTACCATCAGCCACCCTATAAAGTGAACAAATTTTATCAAAAACTTTGTAAAACGTTAACCATCCAAAGCCAACCAATTTCAAATCACCCCAAAACTTTCGAATTGATTATTTAAAATCTTTACATTAGTTATTAATCTTATAACGATGTTGAAATAATTTTGGAATTTTCCATCATACTTTTAACTATATAAGCTCTAGTGTTTCTAAGTCTGGTTTTAACCATCTGGATGAAATACTTAATATTAGTATTAAGTTTCACAATAAGTTTCCCAATAACTTTTTTTTGGCTTGTAACCAAAATCCAGGGCTCATATATCCGTCATTCTCTTACCTGACCTCAAACAGCGTACAATTTTAAAATCTCTCCTATAATTCATAAATCAGCAAAATGATATCTGAAAAAGCCATTCGAAATGTTCAGCGAAAAATCTACTCCAGTAATTTCTGTGGTGGCTCACTTTTGAGTTACGACAAGAAAACAGGAAAAATTGTGCCCCCAAACACCTACATATATTTCAATGTGTATGTTAAATTATTTTTTTATAAAAAGTATACCGTAAACGTAAAATCGTGTTGAGTTGCAAGTTAATATATTTTTATTTTTGCAGGCTATACAACAACCTTGGAGGTTGGTTCTTTCTATTTATTCATGTGGTCCAGCTATACTTAAAGACACACCAAAAAGACATACCTGAAGAAGATGGGGGTTCCATAGATCCCGACTTGGAAAAACATGAAATGTTTGCATTTGCTACAACTGTCATTGAATGGGGTGAAGTCCTAGTAATATTAAGCATTGTAGGCATTTTTCAGGTAGCATACAGACAGCAGCACAATATCATATATTTGTACAATGAAATATTTGCATACAATCAAAAAATCATAGACTTTTTAAAAATTCGTAATATTCAAATGGACCGGCAGCATAAAAAGGCTCAACGATCTTTAGAGAAGGTTGTTATTGCATGTAATCTTGGTTCAGCTACGATTTGTATCTTAGTTTTAATAACATGCTTGCATCCGTTAGAGCCTACACATGTCCTCATTAAGGAATGGTTTGAAATTGAATGGAAATTCGAGCCTGCTTTAGTACCCTGGATATTTTTGTTCACTGTTGCGATTCAAGCTGTTGGAAATCTTGTAATGATTTATGCGCTGCTAATATCAATCTATTGTTACATGTCAACCGGTATTTTGAGCGACTTGACTGTTGAGCGTGTAAATAGTAGACAAGGCACTAAGTGCACTTTAGAAACTAGATTTTTTGGAGTGTTGGAGGATCAAGAGATTTGTGTGCTGTACAGAATTCAGAGATATTTAAATGAAAGGATTAATGAAGTCATGGGAAGCGTTTTGATTTCACTGCATCAAGTAGGAATGTTAGCCTGCTTGGCTATAATGCTTTTCTTCTTTGTCAAGTACCAAAACGTTATTTGGGAAGTTGGACCGATTGCGGGGGCGGTTGTGGTGGGATCTATTTTGACACCGTTGGCTATCTGTTGGTTTCAAAGTCAATTTTTTGGTGTGCTGGTAGACACGTCGGATGAGTTTAGGGACATGGCCATAAAAGTTGTACCGAGAAAGACAATGTTTAGAAGATTTGCGTATACTTGTCAAACGTATTACGTGGAGGAAGCATATCCATTCTTTCATTTTCATAGGAATACGTTCTTGGAATTCTGCGCAGCTGGGCTTGATCATTCGATAAATTTAATGTTCTGGTAATTTGTAAGGGAACTTATTTTGAGTAGATTAAATTTTATGCATTTTATTTTAAATTAGTCATTTAATATGCATAGTTCTAAGAGAAGTTGTAAATTTGCTTTAGTATTTAATTATTTTGAGTATTATTTAAATATTTGTTCGCGTTGTTAATTTTTTCTGTCTTGGTATAGTAGCAATTTTTGGATAAGATAAAAAATAAGCTGGGTTTGCCACACCCATTTTTCCATAATTTTTAAGGTTTACGCAATAAAAATCAATATTTGTCTAATGCTTACTGGTATTTAAATAAAGTAGAGGAATCAAATTCACTATAACATTGAGATATATTCTACTGTGTAATTGAATTTCATGAAATCCTGGAACTTGCTTGTGAGTAAATGTACCTTTTTATTCTGAATGATCATTAGTACGAACATATTTACTTTTAAAATAGTACAATGGTGAAGTATAGTTGTTGCTAACTGTGACCGTATTAACAATCGTTTGAAATAATATGTTGTATAAAAAGCAAACTAATTATTATACTTTAATAATAACCTTATTAAAATACTACCAGATTTACATACTCAATAAATTTTTAGCAGATTTTAGTAAATTTGTTTATTGGAATAGAAAAGAAAGATTGATTTTTTATTTCAGCTTTTTAATGAGCGAACTAAATTGGCTGAACAAAGTTTTGTTCAACGGACAGCCAATAAACCATAAATACGAACCAACTAACTGGATAGTACCATATTTTGATGTTTTATCAAACTTTATTTTTAGTTTTAAAATTTAAAAAATACTTTTACGTGACAATTTTTTTTAAAATATAAAGTCAAAAATCCCAAATTAGATCACACCTTTTGCATTCCTCTTTATGTCAGATTTTGCGCAATAACTTGTCGACTCTAAGCTTTTTGGTATTTTTTTGATCAAATATATCCCAGCAATCTAAATATAACTCGCACAAGTTGTAAATTTGGACGCCACATAAATTTTTACTGCATAGCAATACACCTTTCTCAACAAATGTCTCAACTATAAACTTAGCGTTTTTCTTAGTGATTACAAAAATGTCGAAACTTTTATATTTGTCTGAATTAAGGTTTCCTTATTCTTTTTTTGTAGTACATAAAACCAGCTACTACTCTTACCCGAACCATTCCTTTAAAAGAAGGCTATCATACCAGGTCTTATTTTCAATTCTTATACACTATTAAAATCAGCTAAATTTACAAAAACATAGAACTTATCGTTATTCCTTCTATTTTCATTAGGTAACTTTGAGTTTGATTATGTCGCTTAAACAAGCTGCATTTAAAGTTCACCACGTAGCCCAAAATTTATTTCCCTGCCCATATTTCGTCGACATTAAGCAAAATGCTTTAGTACCTCATCCATCATACAAGAAAAAACTTCACAAAATCTACTGTAAGTAGCTTGTCATTGGTTGCATCATCGGACCACCCAACGTTTCCCTTTACCTAATTTGGCTTATCACCTAAAGTAAAACAAACTTTAAAAGTGAGTATATTGATCAAGATGTCATTTACATTTTGGTTGTTTCAATGCTTACGGTTTTTAACTACTGCAATTATCTCATGTTGGTAACGAACGAAGAACGAATGTACCTTTTAACTCAAGCTGTAAAATTAACAAACAGGAAGTTATATTCACCAAAACTACAAACATCGGAAAATATACACTTCAAGAAATTTTCATCTATTTACTTTCGTTTGGCTTTTTGCTTATTTCAATAATCGTGTTTGTTGCACCATTTACATTAGACTTTGAACCCATTCAACTGATTTTAGGTAACAGTTTACCTGTTAAGATTCTATGTTCACTTGTATATGGCCCTGGAAGTGCTTTGCTGCTTTGGTACCGTCTCTCAACATTTATAATTACTATAGCTGCACTTGAAATGGCAGTTTGTTATTCCAGAGAACATGTTGTAAAAACTTCTCCTAAATTTTGCGAGGAACAACTACCTTTGAAAATATTTCACGAGTGTTGCTTTCGGTATTTAAAAACTCGTCTTTTATTTGATCTTTCAAGTATTGTCGCAAAACATTTTCCAACTGTGATAGTTATTATTGGTATATTTGTGGGATCATTAGCAACAGCTGGTACACTTGTTATGTTGGAAAAATTGAATGCTATCACGTATTTACTTCTGCCTATTGGCTCAGCCACATGCTTTTTGCTGAACGTTCTTTGTACAAACGTTGGAGGGGCTCAGTATAAGAATGTACGTCACTTTCAAAAGTTTTGGAAAAGGTGTTTGTTTAAAAAATTGGAACGTACGATACTTTAAGCGGGAACAGACTTTGACACTTTGGGTTTGACACTAGACCATATCGAATATGCTCACTGATGATTAGACTAGCCATTTGCGAAGGTATAATATCAAGTACTGCAGATCGTTTACTTATATTACAGGATTTGTTCCTTTTACAAATTTATTTCAAACAGGTTATATGAAATAAAATTTGAATTTATTGAAAGAGTTCAAAGTTTTAAACATCTATTAAAATTACTTATTGACTTGTTATAAGTGGAAGATTTAAATCAATAAATAACCTTAATATCTTTGAACTATTTTAAAGATATCAATCTATATGATTCTTGAAAACGTAAAGTATTTAAAAAATGTTACATTGATTTCACAACATTGATTGATCATTGTTTATTTCAATTTGTAAATAATTAGAGCCAAGATAATTGAGCTTTTTAAAATTTTGCTTCAAAAATTTTGTATAACAATTGTTACATAAAACACTAAAATGTAAACCGCTTAAAAAGGAATGTTTATCTTGCAAACATGAAATATATATTGGCATATTATAACAAACACTAATGTTCTAGAGTCATAATCGATAAATAAATAATTCAGCATTTAAAATTACCCTAACATTTTCTGCATTAAAATAAAAAAGCATTTTGGATCAGCTTTTAAATTTCATAAAAATTAATGTTTTCAAAGAAAAACATAGTTGGTAAATATTTGACGAATAATTCCCTATAATAATTTATTACTCATGATTTCGTTGATATTTGTTCATGAAAAGATGGTTGCCAAAAGCGTGTTGCTGACACACTACAATAAAATGTTCGAATTAAAATCTCATTTTTGCTAATCATTTTACCTTAGAAATCCAATATTGAAAAAATGTTGCCAATATCAGTATACCCTGCTACGTTTGCGGCCTATCCCCACTAAGGAAAATCCCCCCTAAGTGACAAATCCCCCCCAAAACCCATCCCCCCTAATGTAAAAC
>JAQIWN010004946.1:0-10514 GCA_034699025.1 Entomobrya cf. arborea Gr-Col-00668 | reverse complement strand
CCCGCGCATTTTGTATACTCTATGGTTCTACGTGTTTTTTTGGGATCGGCCGTACCCGTGTATATTCTTTTACCCTGCATACATGCCACAACAATTGCCACTCTACATTTTCCCGATTTCACCATTCTTTCCATTGTACTAAAGATTTCAAACGTATATTGTTTTACAAGTATTTGGATAAGGGTATAACGACTAAAAAATCTGGTGAATGTTATTTTCTCATCAATTCAACACATCTAGTTATTGATTACAATTTAGAAAGAATGACAGATAAGCGAAATGCTGTATTACTTTCTTTGCGTGGTGTATGTTATAGTCCACCATTCATTGTAAAAATCAGATTTTATGTAGTGATTAATTTTATTGTGAACAATATGAGCAATTAATTCATCGATAACAGTACTTCAATAACATTCTTTAACATTTGAAGTACATGCAATCACGTACTAGTAAATAAAATGTTTTACGAATAAATTGATTGTAACTGTCAATGTTAGTTTGCCAAATTCAGTACACTTTTGTCAAATATTGCATGATGATGGCATTGGCATTTTTTATACACCACACTATAAAATGCTGTTTCACATCTACACTACATTGCAATTTAATTCTATGAATTTGCAGTGTACACTCGACCATGACGGTAGCAAGTTTGATCATTGATCAATGTGTCAAGCAAAAGGTCAGGTGTCAGGTCACTCTTTAATTTTAAAGAGTCCATTGTTTAAGAAGATTGTACTTTACAATGAAATAAAACACGTCTGGTAGCATTTGTATCAATGTGTCATTTGATATTAATTGATAACATATCTGATTTATAGTTTCAAATGTGGAGTCCTTCGTTCTGTTCTGGCCGAATAAATACATACGTTTTGAACTACTTCCTTACACAACAATTTTATAAGATGCATACTATACACAACCCTTTTTTGAAGTAACATGTAATCCAACATCCAACATACAACTTACGCAACCCACTTGAAGGTGGCACACAAATACAGTGTAGATTTTCTTAAAATTGTGTTTAACGTTCTTCTCATGTTATTTTTCCTTTCTTTATGCGTAGATGGAGTAGATTTAAGAGCCTCTTGGTCAGTCTGACGACATCAGTGCATATGTCACTAACTCAACAAGTTCTCTTTCTTGATCTCTGCTCACATCCACCGGCTTTACCTTTGTCGGCATCTTTTTATACATTTTGAAGCACAGTATGTGTAGTTGTTTACCTGCCTTAATTCTATTCGGCTGGCTAAAAGTTGGACATGACAATTTGTTCGGTGTCGTCCTTTTATGTGTGTGTGCCTTGCCTCCTTCATCATGTCGTATGAATGTACAAATAATAAGCGTTTCCTGAAATATATGTATAGATTTCACAAGTTTTTCTTGCGTTCTGCGTATAAAAATGCAATTCCGAATGCCTTAAACGATGTAACAAGGTGGAGAAACTTTAAAAATTTAAGAGATCAACAAGCATTTATTTTACAACGATTAGTTTTACTACTTTACAAAAGGAGACAGGTAAAAGAACATGTGTACCAGACATTGCGGCACTGGCGGTGCTCTCTTTGACGCTTTAAATTCCTATTTTAGTTTTCTTTGGTATTTTCAATTTTCACCTTTTGCACTTGCGCTAAAGAAGCATATTTTAATACTATTTTATATATTACTTAGTTTCAAATCGGATTGATATAGATTTTAGCTGCGAATTTTAGCTGAAAAAATTGAATGAATCATTACAAATTACAATGTTTCAAACCTAAGCAAACTTTACCTATTTTATACGAAATGCACCACTCCATAAAATATACACAGGGGGAAAGATATTCTAGTTGTGGGTTAGAGAAAAGGAGGAAGATGCAATGCACTTGCTCCAACTTCCAACGAGAAAGGTTCATTCATCGAAAGATTCCATTTTAGAATGCCAGTCATCTTACCCCAAAAAGAGTAATGTGCGTGTGCAGGAAATGGACTAACAGCAACGCATCCTACGCAGTGCACTTGTGTTGTACAAAAGCAAGTGTGCTAAGGAAATTTTGTCATTATTCAGAAAAGTCGATGTAGTTTATATGTATACAACTACCATTCAAGATACTTATATGCTAACCACGTTTAAGTCAAGTCATAGGAGATTTTTTTTCTGCTGCATTCTCCAAACCAGACTTCATTTCATCTTAGCAAGTGAAGCTTTTATTTTACCATTCCTGCACTACTTAACTTGGCTGCGAATTCAAAGTCACGATCGATTTTTATTAGGTGGATTTGGATGGAAGTATTCTGTACTCTTCCATTCATTGGAGTGTGTCGTCGGCGTTGTGGCAGCTGTAGATTTTAGTGCGTTCTGTGCACTATGCACGGTATATTTTCTCTAGAGACGTTTATGGAGATGTCTGTAAGTAGGGTTGTGTGTTGGGGATGAATTATGTACTTGACATGAAGGCGGTTGCAGGGAAATTGTTTACCTAAACATTGATATTCAGTCAGATTATGGACAAGGGAAAATGAAGATGGCAATGATAATATACTGTGTAATAATATGGATCTGTAGCAAGTGTGGCTAGATAACAATTGTATCTAATGATAAGAGACGAATATCAATAAATTTGAAGGGTTGGGTTCGCCTCCAGGGACTTTGGCTTTGATGACGGTTTTTAGATCATTATATTATGCAAAAAAAGAAGTTATTGTGTAGTTTAATAGTAAGTTACTTTTAAATTTCAGGGATGGTATTAAAAATTTCCCTTACTTTATGAATGACTATTATGACTACTCTACGACCATTTTAATATACTATACTACTAAATTTAATACAGTCTCGCCATATTCCTAAACATACACTTTGTTCACAATATTCATGAAGAAAACATTTTTTTTTTACTTTCCTTTGCAATTTGTGCTACTTATCAGTAACGTGTAAAATTTAACACATATGGACACAAATTTGAAAGTTAAATTAATTAATTAAGGACTTTTATGCAAAAGTTATGGTCATTCTCTGACAATATCAAGCTGTATTACCTACATACACAAATACGTTTCAGAGCCCTCAAAACAGTTTTCTTCCAACTGCTAACGCATTGTCCTAAGGGACATTCACCTGTCGAATCAGAACTACATAAATTGAGGCTTAAATTAACATTTCATAGGTTCTACCGCACAAATTAGCACAACGTAAATTAACAGAGCTGTTCAAATTTTCTTTTGTTTATTTAACCAACACCAGAGGTAGACGATAAAATTAAATACGACATGCAGCATGTCTTGCTTTAAAAGCCAATGACAGTAAATTTTACTGGTTGCTCTCTTGGCAAGCATGTCTAACATCATTTTCAATTTTATTTAGGTAGGCTTTGAATTAGATTTTTTTTCGTTGTGAGTAAAGTTACTTGCTCTATATAACATTTGAATGTTGAATAATCCTAAAACGTAAAAGTAATGTAGTGAAGTCCAGGAAAATTAAGCTGTACTCAAGACTAGATACTAGATTCCTGATTTTTTTTTCTCTCGAAAACATAGGACCACCCATTTTAATTCTGATTTACATCGACATCTAATCAAACATCCCTGATAATAGAGATTGAGAATAAAGGGATTTTGACTTCTTATTTTTGACGTGAAATATCAAAACTACACTTGTCAGTTGTCTGGTATTATTACATATTAAAACAGATTTTTTGCTGGTACCTACCTACCTGTTCTTTCTGGGCAACATTGCACGCGCACGTTATCCTTGTAAAGTCATATCAGTTGCATGCATTTTCTTTATTATGTAGTATTTGAAACTTGTCAGTCTAGTTTAATTTTGATCCGGATTACCTCCTAAAAGCGATCTGAATGATTGACTTCATTTCACTTGCCAATCAAATTTACATGGATAACAATCTATTCTTTTCAAAAACCATGATGAGCTTGTAAAATGTAAAACTAGAGCATTATACATCCATGCATTTTTATTATGATTCCCTTAGATTTGAAATAAAGTATACGTATTATTTTTTCTATCTCTTTAAAATCTTTGCTGTCAATTTTCAAGGTGCTATTCAACAATGGCATTGGCATTCAATATTCAAAAAATAAAATAAAGTAACAATACGATTCCAGACAAATGCAATGGACATTCAGCATTGGCTTTTTTACAAAACCAAAATGAGATCTGCATGTGTACACAAAGCTAAGCAAATATTACATTATTTAATTAACGTTCTCTCTTTCCTCTCTCACATTGCTTTCTAAGCTTTAAACAAAGCAGTTAGTCTAACTGGAGTACATACTACGAACTCGTTTTTAGTGTAATGAAATGAAAGGTCTCTGCTTAAAACATAAAAAAATAAAATCCAGATTGACAACATCAACAAATCCACATTCATGCATCCATATGCATTTAACAAGATACTAAAAAATACTAAATTTCATCTACAAGCGAACTAGAATCGTTTAACGACCGTACTAATCAGCACAAGGTATAAAAAATATTCTGTAACCAGCCAGCCTACACACAGAAGTATGTGTATGTGTAATCATCATAATATCATACCTGTCCAAAGTCCTGTGTTGTGTGTGTCTCCCCTGATAACATTTGTACATATTTGTTTTTTTCTCTGTTCTTTCATATTTACAGAACCAATGGGAGAGCACGAACGAAATTATTTGAGATTCTAAAGATGATAAACTTATGTTGTTCTGAGGCTGTAGTTGTAGTTCAAGCTCAAGTTTCACTGGTTTTTTCATGAACGCATATTATTATAAGAGTAATATAGATGGAGATAAGATAAAATGCCCATGGGCAGTTGTTGTATACTACGAGAAGAGAGGTATATATAATCATTGCATGCAGGATATGAAAGAGAAGGAGTATCAGAAACTCTGAAGAATACTATTGCATGAAGAATCCTAATTCGTAACCCCTTTTCCTGGAGGAATATGATGGCAAGTTTTTTGTCTACCATGTTTCATGTTCATGATAACGAAACTTTCATGTATTCAAAAGTATGTACAATTTTTAGGCTGACTTTTGGACAATTACAAAAATAAAATATATACCAGCAAATCGTAAGCCAAATTATAGTTAACTGAGTCTTAAAAAAGTTTGAAAGCGTACCTATACTCATGCAAAAAATTACTCATTTACGCTAAATCCAATTGATCTTTGGTAATATTTTGTAACTATTATTTCTCAAAATGATTAATGTTATTCAAATAAGCTCAAGCGACAAATGGTTTCTTTCGGGACAATGTGGGAGGCAAGACAAGAAGGTAAAGAATGAACAAGGGAGTGTGAGCGTATGTTATATTTCAGAAATGTAGGCAAGTTTCTGATTCTGAGTAATCTGATACGCTCCGGTATGAAGGACACCCTGTATTGAATTTGTGTGTTCCAACGACTCTACACAAGCCGCAAGTCTTACAAAGAAAACATGTATGCTTCAAGTTGGAACCTAGGTAGAATTTTGAATGTTTAAATATGGAATCTTTCGAGAAATTATAGGACTGCCTTAGTGCGCATTTGTTAAGTGTGTACGCTCAAGCATTTCTACGCTTTTAGAATTTTATCAGTAGTTTATGCAAATACCACTGGACATTTTAAAGTATTAGGGTTGATTAATAAGTAATCCTGAATAGCTTTTGAAGTAAAGATTTCTAAAAAAAAATGATTTGTATTTCTTTGTTCACAGATGCACGGATATGACATGAGTATGCATAACGGTGGAGGTGGAGGAATGGATATGACGCAAACACCGACAGATCTGAGTCACCACGATTCTACCGATTCATACGTTACATACCTGGAAAGTGATGACAGCCTCAATCATGACACGTCCAGTCCATAATTTTAAGCTAGCTAATTATTACAACACCAACGTCCTTATTATTTACAGTTATTTGTGAAACTACGTATTTTATGGCTATATAAAGCAGCATCTGAACCCTGATCTTGAAATGTATGTATGTGAGACCATGTAAGTTACTTGTTTGTTTTAATGATGGAAATGATGGAAACACTCTCCAAAAATAAATTCAAACAGGAAGTAATTACCAGTAATCTGTCTGTAAGCTTATGAGTAACTGTATTTTCTCGTCCTGTATCTCGGTGGTAAAATAGATCTGTGTAAAACTGTATTTAAGCTGTACATAGTAGATATAATAACATATTCTTATCAAATTTATGGTGAATAAAACGCTAGTTTATAGAATTTGTTACGAACTGTGGAGAACGATAATTAAAAGGGGACGGAAAAAATTACTGAAAATTAACTATACAATCACATTTGTCATTTAACATTTTCTGTAACTTTTGTCTTATTACGTGAAACCATAATCGTCGTGTTTATAAATCGTGTTACCTGTAAATGTATTTTCATTCATGAAGCGTATTATCATGTTTAATCTTTATCACACCGAAAAGAAATCATAGACAAAAATAACTTATTCTCTGGAATTTACAAAGTAGCAGTTTTTATTGTGTTCTTTGACAAAATGTAAAAACGTAGTCCCTTTAATTAAGCCTGGTCGTTTTAGAACTTTTACGATACAAAGATTCTAAAATGACAAAAATGTGTCTTTTTTGGTTAATTGAAAACGTATTCAATTTTATTTGTATTACTGAAAACACTTTAAAAGATTCAGGATATCTCAATACATCAATTTTATTATATAATATATAAGCGTCACAAGTATTTATCTCAGAAAATAATTAGAATTATGCTTTGATTGTATTTATTCTCAAATCTAATGTACATAAACTTGTGTATTTGTTGTACAAAAAAAACAGGAAAGCTAATGAAAAAGGTACATAAAAAATATTACACATTTACAAGATTATAAGGTACATAAAATATTACAGAAAGAAATAAAACATTTTTAGATAAATACTACTAGTTAAACGGTAAGCAAAAAGGTTCTGGACAACTCTCAATTTGGAAAATTACCTTACATCCTTTTCGTTTGTACTTTTCCTGACATCTATGATTTCCGTTGTAAAAAAAATTCAATCATTTTCAATCAGAGATTTTTTAAACTCAGCAAAAACCTTATTTAACCCAAGTCGCTGAAGTATAAATTTTTACAGTTTAAATGTTAAACGATGATTTATTGATTTCAAAGTTTTAAAAACCGGTAAATTGACTTATATCTTCGAATTAGCCATTTAGTTTTCTCTCTGTATCAGATAAATTTACATTTATATACTTGACAATTTACTATTATTGTGACCATAATCCTCCTTTTTACATGATGGATGGATGAAAATTTGCATTTACTTTCACATGTGCATATACTGCTCTACTAAATGTTATAGTATATTTGAAATGCTTTATATTAAGTTAGGGAAAATACTGTATTATTAGTTGTTGTGCGTACTTTGAAAAATTTAATTGTTTACGGAACAAAAAAAGAAACACGTATTTAATATAGATTACACTTACGATTAGATAGAAATGTATATGACATGTCAACTAAATTAAGATATCATGAAAATATCCACACAAAAAAATAATGTCAGTATGGAATAAGTAAACTTTGTTGGTTATTTGAATCTGAAATAATAGGTCATTTAAAAATAATAAAAAACAATCAATCTGACCAAGAAATGAAACTCCTTTAGTGTGTCTATTTATTTAATACATCAGCATGTTTTTATTAAGTTTTACTAAATTATCTTGGTTTTTTTAGTAGATCATTACATGAAATTAAACTTCAAACATTACGGTACTTGACTTCGCATTACAAAAGTGGATCTATAATATAATATCTATTCT
The DNA here is from genome assembly GCA_034699025.1 of Entomobrya cf. arborea Gr-Col-00668. Taxonomy (NCBI): domain Eukaryota; kingdom Metazoa; phylum Arthropoda; class Collembola; order Entomobryomorpha; family Entomobryidae; genus Entomobrya; species Entomobrya cf. arborea Gr-Col-00668. The sequence goes on along the minus strand of JAQIWN010004946.1, from coordinate 2,763 downwards.
TCAATTTGTTCCGCGAACCCTTCTTCTTCATCATCGAATGAAAATTCCTCTTCCTCGTCTTCAACGTAAAACTGTGCATTATCCTCGAAATCCCTTTGTGGAAATTCATAATGATGAAACTCGTCAGAATGTAAAACAATGTTATCAAAATAGCAAGCAACTCGTGATTTCCATTCTGGCATAAAATTGGAATCTGGAAGGCGGTCAGCTACAAGGATCCCATTTATAATGCAGCCAACGCTTTTCATAAGTTGAGAGTACTGTACAGGAATTAAATTGATTGTGGAAAGAGCTTTTTCAAAAGTATCCTCCAGATAGGCATCCAGGGTTCTAATTTCTTCGAGGAACAAACATTTCAGGTTTCTTAGATGAAGGATATCCTTCACTGTTTCTATCGACATTCCAAAGCTCCTTCCATTCCAACTTCCCAAAAATTGCAAATCCAGTATTTCTAACTGTTTCAACCGCTGAGGGATAGTTTGTATTTGGGCAGCCTCAACAGTTTGGTCAAGAATGTGAAGATGCTTTATACTGACTGGTAATGCGTCTAGATTTGTCAGTCGTTGGTCAACACGGACTGTTTGCAAATGGCTGTGGCTCGGTTGACCAAGTTTGGGTGAGCTATACTGGGAAATCCATAAGCGTTTAAGATACACGCAGGCAGAAAATACACTCAGGTCTATAACAGGTGCCAGGTTCTTTTCGATTGTTACTGATTGTAAGCTACATTTGTTATGCGCAATTATACCAGCGTAGAATTCCCAATCAGAAAGTTTGAAGCATACAAGTTCTTTAAGACTTCGTTGCATACTTAAAATTGAGGCGAATGGCCGACTGATTCGCCAATCACAGTCATGACAGAATTTTACGAGATTGATTTCCTTTAACACGTTTTCAGGAATCTTAGATGCAATATGAAAAGCAATTACCAGTAAGCTAAACTTTGATTAAATATGATATGCATGATTAATTTGATAAAAACCTTGAAAGGAAATGGAGGGCATGCACATGTCCGCAAGCAATTTCCGTTTAAAATAACCGAAACGTATTTCAGGGACTTCCGGTGCTCCATTATAAACTTCAACGCTTTTTCAGCAACTTCATACATAAGGTTGTGAGTGATAATGGTTTCTTCACAAATATAAAATGATGTCAGTCTTGGAATATTTAATAGATTAGGTTTCATAAACTCAAATGCATTTGCCCAAGTCCAGGAATGAACTCTGAAAATGTTACTAGATGGAAGGTCTGTCTCTTGAATTTTTAAATTGATTGCTTTCAATGAAGGGAGTTCAATTGGAAGTCTTTTTCCAGGAAAAGAGTTACGTAATTCATCCTCAATCGAAGACATTTGTAGGGCATGTGTGAATCCCAGAAAGCATAAATTTTTACATCGGTCCAAAACTAGAATCATTGCTTTAGGTGGGAATTTCCCATCGACAACTATCCTGGTAAGTAGACTACAGTTGTCTTTAGCCGTAAAATAGTTAATAGACCGAATGCTTTCCACATTCGTAATTACAAGAGAGTACGCTGGAGGAAGCTTGCCACAATCACACCATTCCCATTTCAAATCATTTAAGTGAACTTCAACCCCAACCATATCAACCTGAAATTGCATAAGCTTCGAAACTAATCGCAGCCGTTGGCGATCAGTAGAATTGCAAAAATGGAGGATTTTGTGATGTACCTTTAAGTAAATCGGAATTTCATAACAATAATCCTATAACTTGAATTATAAATGTAAGTGTACACATCAACATACGTACTTCGAATGGTAGATCCATAAGTTGTAGATTATAATTATCCCGAAATTCTTCAAAAGGATAAGCTTTTAGTTCATCAACAATTCTCTTGAAAACTTCTGATGCGTTTGCCAGTGAATTCCAGTCAAATTCTTCAAGATAGCTTAAGATTCTCTTCAAACCCTAAATTGAATATTCAAATTAATTATCACTATTTGAAATCACCGGCCTGGATTAAACATTTATGTTTTCTTTAATTTTATTACTAGAATTGGTAAGTCGAAAATATGCAACTTTCTGATACTTGATACCTGTGAGAAAGCTTTAGTTATAAAACAGATTTAAGCGAATATTGAAAACATTGAAATAACAAAATTGGAAGCAATAATCAAACGTTTTTATCCAATAATCATATTCATAAGCTTTTCATATGCTACACCTGAGGCAATTGAGTCCATGAGTTATCAAAGCAGTCTACACACGCAAGGGAGGATGGCCTACACCATCTGCAGTAGTTTCTATCCGCCTCATCGTAAAAATCCATAATAGTTTTCAAGCGGACACATACGAGGCGCAACGTATCTCTCGTTGTCGCGTCCAAGTAATCCTTTAGGGGTATAAACGGCATTATCTATTGTGTAATTTAAAGTTAAAAAGTAGTCTTAAACTATTAAATCGTAATTATTCTTATATTTCAATCGCCAATAAAAATATTAACTATGAAATCATATAGCGATCAATCACTTACATTCATGAATTCTTCAAACGGAGTTGTTACATATATTTCCATTTCCAATCTTAATTTAGAACAGCTATGGTTCAAAGCTTGAAGGCTTCGTAGATCTAGATAACTCCAAATGCGAACTCGAACCTGTCATGGGAAAGATTTTTCAAAATAAACCCGCTGTAAAAGCGATCATAACGACGTAGCTGAAATGAAGCAAAAGAATATAATGATGACGACTTTAAATGACAATCATAATCATAAACACTTTGAACCCCTCCGTATATATTTGTG
>JAQIWN010004945.1:0-10517 GCA_034699025.1 Entomobrya cf. arborea Gr-Col-00668 | reverse complement strand
AGATCAAGCAGCAATAATTCTGTTATTGTCTGCCTGAATAATTATGAAACACGTTAATAAAGTTTTAAATTACAAATTACAAATTACAAATTCAACAAAATTAATAAATTCAAAATCAACAAAAACTTTGCCATTTTAGTCGCCTGGGTTTCCACGGTATTTAACAGTCCTGTCTATACGCAGCACGATGTTAGGTTTACGATTTAATGTAATTTCATCAAGCTGGTTTAGCTTCTACGATTAAACTGTTTGAAAACTTAGCTAAATCGTTCCTTAAATATTTATTTCTTCGAGTCTTGCGTCAAGATTATTTCAATATATTGGGTAATATTACCACTGTACTTAGTACTAAGTTTTGGGATTTACTCAGAAAAGTTATTAATGTATTTTGTAACACGTGTTTTTAAAAATATATTGGAATTTTAAAGAACTGGAATTCCAATATTGGAACTTCTATGGTGTTTCATTTATAGGCGAATATGAACATAATATGAAACCAGTGCCGCGGGGCGGTGAATAAAATGAAGCCCGTTGCTATACGTTATCAGCATTAGCAATGAAACCCGTCGATTTCGCACTGCTCGACATGTGTAGTAGAGGAGACTTAGGTGAACACTTTGACATACGACACTTTTTTGTACCGTTGTCAGACTTCGGTGCAAAAGCCGGAAAAGCTAAACCAAACACCAATTTTTGATGCTTCATTCCATGTTTTGATTGAGATTTTGTGCTTACAGTGGATAAGGTTGCATTGTAGTTGTACTTATCTTAAAGCCAAAGCTCTTTGCAAGGCAATGGTACCTAACTTTTAGCTTTGGGACGCAAAATTTGAAAGTTATGATTTTTTAAAGTAAAAAGATTTGTTTTTTAAAATTCATCAATCGAATTTTTCTTCAAACTTTGACAGCCTATAACTTTTGACTGGATGGTCCATTTGAGCTGAAATCTTCACAGGATTAATACCCTTGATTAGCTTAACAAAACTAGAAAGAAAAATATTTTTTTGAATTTTGGCCTAAAAATGGCACTTAACGCAAGTGGTCCTTTCCTTAAACCATGTCATTTCAGGTTCAATGGTGGAATTTGAGTTGTAATAGTATGAACAACTATATTTTGTCGAGCATACAATAATTATTGCTACCACGACAACGTTTTGCATAATTTCAGACCATTTATCGTTGTGGAAAGTTCAACCAGAAGCCTTCTAAATTCCCCAAAAGGTTGATGGCTTTATGTACTCCAAGTTAAGAACAATGTCATTTGTTTCTTGTCAATACATAATAGCTTGTGCGAAATTACTCCATATTTATGTCAGAGTCCGAGTTTCGTTTTCTTAAAAATGAATAGCAGCGTAATGATAATTGTGGGAGAAATCAGCAATTAATCCTGAATTCAAAATAATTCTGATATTCTGCGTTTAAAACAAGGTGAAACGGTATTCTTAAGGTTCATTCTGTTTTTAACTTTATTTTAACTGTAGCAACAGCATAACTTCGGGATGGCATTCTTTAAAAACCCTGCAGTTCAACATTTGGAAAAGAAAATGTGACATTGACAAGGATGTTATTAGCTGTTAGATACTAGATGAAAATTCAAAACATCCTGATGTCTGGTAAAAAAATTTATCCTAGTGTGAATTAGTTTAGAAATGTGTGATGATTCTAAATTATGTAGATATCCTTTATTGGCAGTTCAAAGATTTTGTACTTACGATTAGTTTAATGGAAATGATGTTGGTTGTATTTAAACTTGAATGTTGTCATTGATAATTTCTTTAAATTATATTGAAATACTTGTATCGTATAATAGGTGGTTATCTTTTCTTTTGAAGTACTTCTAAATATGTAAATGATTTAATTAAATTCATGTTAGAAATACAGGATAGACTAACTGTTGTGTAATATGTGGTTTAAAAAATGGAAAACTTTACTGTAATCAAAACCAAACGTATTATTTGAATGCGGCAGACAGTAAAATTCTATGGTGACTGCCATTTCCTTGCTTCTTCCATGTTCCTCTCATTTTGGCATTTTTTCTCACAGTCAGTGTTGTTTCTTTTTGGTCTTTTAACCAATGGGGTACCAACCGGTAATTGTAGCTACATATTAACAAATCGTTTTGGATTGACACTCGAAATTAAACAAAGTAGCCATTTAATTTTTATTTAAAACATACCAGTAGTATAAAAGCAATGAGAATGTAGAAAATTTGTATGGTTTTTGATGGGATGATTTTCAACTAGATTTTTGATTTATTGAGGTCTTAAAAAGTGAAATGAATGACATTTATTGATCTTATGTTGGAAATTTAAAGTACCTCATTTAAACTGAATGTAGAGAAAAATTTATATGTGTGTCGTCTTGCCAATGTTTTTGGTTTATTCTTCCTTCTGATGCTTTTAAAAAGTAGAAAGAATCCGAAAGAAGAATTACTTCAAAAATTTGGCATTCCAAATTTTCCTGGTGCACCTTGTCCACCTTTGTTTGCAGCAGAAGCAGCGGCGGCAGCAGAAGCAGAGGATGGTAGTCCAGTGCAGTAAAAATCATTTAATTCTATTTCAATAATTTTTCATAGCTGAAATTTAAACGCTTTTCATATGTTCGATCAAAATATGTTCCCATTTTTGTTTATAACTTTTAAGTTTTGGTTACTTTAGTTTCCAGACATTATGCTCAACATGAATACTCCTTATAAACTCAATTCTAACAATTACTTATCAATTGGGCAATCGTTTCTAATAAAATTTATCTACTTAAACACTCGTTGTTCCCCTTATATAATTTTTTCCTCATAATTACTTATATAACTATATAAATTTGACTTTTTAGAGATTTTTGAGAAAATTTAGAGGGGCAAGATGGGAAACTATTTATAAATCAATTTAATTTGTCTACATGAATTCACTCTATTTTACAACTTAGATCAAATTTCATTTTGTTCCTATCAAAAAATGTATTGATTTATTTTTCCTACTTTAAATTTAATACGTTATAACAATACCATTTAACTGTTTCTTGGTTAGATTGTTATCATATTTTTTACTGTAACTTTATAATAAAACTTACCAAAGCATTGAAAAAATACAAGTGCAAAGCCAGGATTGAAATATAAAGTCCGTAATGCCATATCACTTTTTTATTAAACTGAGAAATTACACAGTAAAGATTAACATTACCGTGCAACCTAAAAGATACTACCGATAAATTGTAATAACGACTTAAATTCGAATGGACGACGAATTGGATTATAAACTGACTTAAATACTTAAATAAAATCTTAAGATGTGTTACCAATCTATTTTGATGAATGTAAAATGATGCAATTAATTCATATGAATTAAATTATTTGTCTTTAAGCCTACTCTGTAAATGACATGTGTTAATTAATCTGATTTTACGAAGTTGAAACTTGATTTACTTATCTCGATTAAAATACGCGTGTTTACTGTGTAGCAATGATGTTTAAAAATGAATGAATGATTTTGGTTTACTTACAATATTTCATACTTTACTGACCTGCCTAGTGTATATTGCAGCAACTGTTTTCGTTACTTTAATAAAGTAGGTTAGTTCGGTTTAGGTAATCTAATGCTAAAACTCACATGATTTGTTATTCAATACAAACGAGAACAGATTGTATATACAAGTAATACTTATTTAATTAGATAAAATTGGTGCTGGATTATATTCACATAATTTTTTTACATGTGCGTTTTTATATATATATGGAACTGCCGTTGAATGAGTTGTACATATGTGCGCAAGGTTAGTAACAATTGTAATGATGTATATTGTGGAAATATGTATACCAGATTACTTGCTGAAAATATTCAAAGCTTAATACTTAAATGTGACTCTCCACCAAAGTTAGCAAAATGATAGCAACAAAAATCTATTTCAAAACTTCCTAACTTGCTTATATTTTCGTATGTTTTTAAAATTCACCGAATCCAAATGGTCTTCTAGATTTATTTGTTGAACAGAAAAGTTAAAAAAAGATAATTAAATATTAAGAATACTATATCCATTTTATTAACAGGCTCACAGGCCAAAGTAATAAAAAAACACCTGTCAGAAGAACAGAATCTCTGCATTTATACAATGAAAAATTAATCACTGAAGTGAACTGAGTAAAACATTATCATCATTTTTAGTAAAAATTAAACTGACTTTAAAACTACTCAGTAAGCTACTTTTCGTTTAATCAAAATGCACTCTAATAAATTTTGCTCTAAATCCAAGAATTTGCTTGTCCTAATGTAACAAACACTTCATAAAGTAACTGTTATATGTACAAGTGCTTATAAAAGTCCATAAATTGAGCTAGACTAAAATCTAAGTTTACTTGACAAGGTTTAGTTTTTTTGGCAAGGTAACACACAGATTTAAAATAAATAAGATTAAATTTTACTTTGGTCTGTATACCAGATGATATGCTAGTAATAAGTATTATTTCATCTTTACATGTTGAGTATTTCATATTCATATGAAAAACAAAATTGGCAAATTATATCACATTTCCAAATAGTTAATGGTTTTTTGTTCATTTATTTTGAAGTGACTTTATTACGGTTGTGAAAACTATATGCATTAGTTGCTACAATGACTCATTTTGATATAATTTTCAAGGTGATACATAACAAATACTCTGCGGAATACAATATCAACAAATATATACAACGAACATATTCAAAACCATAAAAAATTTGAAAGTTTTGAATCGGAAATTAAAAGCAAATATTGTCCACGATGATGCATGAAAGTAGTTTTTTTTGGTGCATATCAAATTCGTTTTTCAGAACCAGTGTATTTCACAATTTTAGTGCATTCATCAGAAAGGACAAACTTAGAGGCGTACACATAATTTTTCGCACTCTTATCATGATTCGTAGTTCAGTAATTGTTGAAAATTATGTGAAGAACCTAATGCAGTAGATATTTAAAAATAGTACGTTGCCATGGGCTTGAAATTTAAAGAAATTAAATTTGCGTCACTTTTTGTATTGACATTACTAAACTAATTTTAAATATTCCAAAAAATATGCAATTTTTGTTCGTTTTTATAGAGTTGTATTTAGCATAAGTTTTGTTAGATGTAATAAATGTTTAAAAGTTATTGTAAAAAATTCTTCCAATAACTTTGGTCTTACATTAGTAGTAGCTAAATTATTTAATTGCAAGACGAATGCTTAATTATTCTGAAAACTGGACCTCCCAAATTATAAACAAATATTTTCCTCAAATTCTAAAAATTTTATCCAGTTTTGTCCTCATTAAACTTCCTGGCTCTTTCCATGGTTCTATCGCTTTGACACTGTTTGTCACAGTCAGTGTTGTTTCTTTTGGGTTTTTTGACTAATTTATTTCCTATTGGTAATTGTACCTGTGAAGGAATTTAATTCCGAAATTAGTACTATAACGTTCGCAAAAAATGTATTCAAATCTTCTTACTCGTAAAATTTACCAAGAGAATAATAACAAGTAGAAAATATAGTAAACGCATTTCTTCTAGCTTTATTGGCAAGCACGAGTATTTGATAAAATAAAGTTTATGTAGTTCACATTAGCAACGTTGTAATCTTACTAAAGTACTAACATGAGTAACGGCCCGGATCATTCCAGTGTGTTACGCCAGATTAAAAACACATTAAAAATTAATTTATCTTTGTTAAACTGTTACATACGGATTTGATAACTTGTGAATGCATTGTCTTTTTGTTCATCACGATTAATATGATTTTCAAGTGGATAGCAAATAATCATGGAAATCCAATTTTAGTGGGTTTTCGTGATAACTTTTCTCGAACATGGGGTTATCGTTGTCTTTGAAATAGCCGTTGGTTTTAACAACAAACTTCGACTTTTTTTCTTTGGTAACTTTTTTGAGGTAATATGCCAACAATTAATCAGTTTTACTATTAAAACATGGTGTAGAGCATGCAACAGTTATTGCTACGGCGACAAAAGTTTATATTTCAGACATTTATGGTTTTTGGAAGTCCAACTAGAAGCCCGTCTGAATACCGCAAAAGGTTAATTGCTTGATGTACTGCAAGTTAAGAACAATTTCATTTGTTTCTTGGCAATTATTATAGCTTGTACCAAATATCGATAAAGAAGAAAAAAGAAAAGATCAAAAAGTTAGTAAAGGATTATTGACACCAACGAGAAAATGTGACATTGAAAATAGAAATTGAAGTGAAATTGAAAAGAAAGTTATTAGTGGTTAGATACTAAATGAGTATTTAAAACATAATATCTGGTAAAAAATCTGGAAATGATGTTGCTTCTATTTAAACTTGAATGTTTGTCGTTAAAAATTTCTTTAAATTACATTGAAATGTTTGTCCCGTATAAGTGCTAATCTATTCTTTTGAAATACTTTTAATTAAGTGAATGTTTTAATTTAATTTATATTGGTAACACAGAAAAGACAAACTGTTGAATAATACGGGGTTTAAAACCTGGACAAATTTATGGTAATCGAAACCAAACGTATTATTAAAATTTGGCAGACAGTAAAATTCTATGGGGACTGCATTTTCCTTGCTTCCTCCATGTTCCTCTCACCTTGGCATTTTTTTTCACAGTCAGTGTTGTTTCTTTTTGGTCTTTTAACCAATGGGGTTCCCATTGGTAAGTGTAGCTGCATAATAACACTTCGTTTTGGATTGACATTCAAAATTATACAAAATTGTCATTTAATTTGTATTGAAAACATACGGTAGCTGAAGAGAAAGCAGAATGATTTGCATGGTTTTTGATGAAATGATTTCTAATAAGAATGAATAAATTCTGGGAAGAAGGCTGGTGACAATAGTACCAAATAGTTGAAGTACAAAAGCTCCAACAACTCCCATATGCTGTGTCATAGGAAGATATTAGTATTTATAGTAACTTTTCTTCCGATTAAGTGATTATAAGAAGATTAGAGATGCAAGTGAATCTAGAAGTAACGCAGCATATATTGATCCATGGTTTTGTAGAACCGTATGCATGTTTTATATTTATACGTAGTATATTTTTTAATTCTTGAGGATTAAGCTTGAAATTAGTTTAAAACTTCAATTAAATGTTGGAAGTACATATCTTATTTGTAAAAGTGCTAGTAAAACTGTCCATTATTATTGTCAAAAGAATATGCTAGTAATTTTAGTTTATGTTGTCTGCTGGTTGTTTAGGAATACTTATTTAACATGTGACTAGAACCGAAATCCAAATAAAAGTACTCATGTTCTTGTTTAAATATTATATCATGTAATTTTCGAAAAACAGTTTTTGAATCTGTTGTGTTCTTCGGCAGTTTAGACATGCATATTTTAAGCTTGATTGTTCCGAACACATTTAATTTCTCATTTTTTGCCGCCAGTTTGAGTAAAAATCGTCTAGATGTGCATTTAAAATCCTAACGTTAAGCACTTGTCAGGAATATGGGTAGACGTTTCCTGATAAAAATAAATTTAATATTTTTTCGGTGCAGTTTGTCATTTTAGATGTTTATAAAATAAACTTTTCAGGTCCATCAATATTTACTATATTTATGTATTTCAAAACATAAATATTTATAGAATGACATATGTATGTACTATAAACTTTACTTATGTATACTAACTTATTTATAACTACACCCGCTGGACTTCTCCGTTCGCTCCAGAAAGGAGCACGTTTCCTTTTTTTATCAACTTTTCTGTCAAAAAACAAGTGATTTATTAACGATGAGAAAGGGATTATGACGCCTATTATGCAAAACACATTTCATCAGTCCATTTATTCAGAGCCGAAGACAAACGGAAGGAAATGCATACCCAACCACATTTAATTCATTACGAGTATGCATGTTCACATATTTTGTTGAATGCACAAAAAACTTTTATCACCTTCCCTTGTTTCAGGTTATTTGTTTTTTAACATTCAACCAAATATGTGAACATGCATACTCGTAATGAAATAAATGTGGTTGGGTATGCATTTCCTTCCGTTTGTCTTCGGCTCTGAATAAATAGACTGATGAAATGTTGTTTTGCATAATGAGCGTCATAATCCCTTTCTTATCGTTAATAAATCACTTGTTTTTTGACAGAAAAGTTGATAAAAAACGGAAACGTGCTCCTCTCTGGAGCAAACGGAGAAGTCCAGCGGGTGTACTTAGCTAACTTAACCCTTACTCAATACCCTAATCGTTTCAGAGATTTCGTACTGTTTGATTCTATTGTTATTCCCTGCTTCAATTTTCATTTGTAATTAGCATTCCGTCGTATGATGGATTTATGGTGGTCGATGCAGATACTTACCAGTAGTCTTCTTTATATTAGCTACAAGATAAGCTTAATTGCACGTATTATTAACGGTAAAAAAATTAACAAGGTCATTATAATTTTTCTTCACGTACAGAATGGTGTCTTTGGAGATCCAATCTAGATTGAGTGACGTGTTGCAAAATTTATGGCCTTATTTTCATGCATGTTGAAAGAAGCACCTCTATTGTTCGGTAGTGGAGCAGGTTTAATTAATGGCGCGTTAGCGAAATGTAAATGAAATATTCAAAAAAAAATGATTTTACTGACCTCGTTCGTTTTTCTTAATTAACAATTCTCCTTTTATAGCTATTTAAGGTACACCAACCAAGATGAACAAATAGTAATAGTTTATTCGAAAATGTTTACGGCATCAGGAATTTCGGTAAACTACTTTCTTAACGTATATACTCAAAAGGTCTCTTCAAAACATAAATACTATGCCCCAAAGGTTCTACATTTACTTTTAAATTTAAATTGGTTGGTTTCATTGATATTTTGAAGTTGTTGCATATAGATTTGTAAACTATATAATAATATTTTACGTACATTTTTAAATACTTTTAAATATGTGAACTTCTCTAAAAAAATTAATTTGGATACTAAAACTTTTTTGTTGAGTCCCAAAAGTGAGCACCAAGTGAAATTCACGGTCATCCAACCAAACGCATCGTTGAAATTCTACAGCCTTCATAATTCTATCCAGAGTGTCTTTCCCTAGCTCGTTCCATATGTCTATCACTTTGGCATTTTTCGTCACAGTCAGTGTTGTTTCTCTTTGGTTTTTTAACCAATGAGGTCCCCAATGGTAAGTGCAGCTAAACAATAACAAATTATTTTGGACTGATAGTTAAGTTACGGAAAATTAAAAATGAAATCCGTAACATACCAGTAAAATAACAGCAAGTAAAATTTAAAAGAATTGCATGGTTTTTAATAGAGTCCTTTAGCAGTAGATTGTATAAATAGTTAACAACAGGTTTTGTTTTAGATGGCAGTTCTAAGAAGTGAAAGAAAGTAGAGATCCGACTATTCCCATATTATGCGTCATGAAAGAGTAGTTAACTTTAATGTTTTTGTTTGTTCATTATTTAATAGTGATTTTATTACCCTTGTAAAAAATATATGCATTTGGTGCTTTAATTACTCATTTTTATATTTATTTGGAAAATGATAGATAACGAAACCCGATATCAACAAATTCTAATATATTCAAAATCATGACATTTAGGACTAATATGTTGTGTTGTAATTGTGTTCCAAAAAATAAGCAGTGGATGTTTTTTATATTGCTAAAACATCTTGATGTTTGAGATATGTCTATTTTTCGAATACATTCAAATGCGCTTTCAACTGTGTTTGGTTTAATACTTTAGAGATGCAAGTGAACTCAAAACTATCCCAAAGCTTATGGTTTTAGGGGTGAATGGACCAGAATGCAGTTCTAATTGACTCGAATTTTTATTTAGCTTTTGTAAATATTGAAATTTTAGACAAGAATAAATACGTCAGTAGTTGTATTAGCATTACTTACATAATATATACATAATATATTTCAATTATTCTAAAAATATTCAATTAAATTTTGTCGAAATATCTAGGGTTAAACGCTAGCCATTATTCAAATAAATTAAAATTCGGCGTTTAATTGAAATAACTTGAATTCATTATTAATGTCATGTTATATTCGCTGAATATGTATTTTTTTAAAATTTTTAACTTTATGTGTGCGATTCAATATTTCTTGTTTGCGAAGTTACATTGTTTGACATGCGCTTGAAGTTCACCAATTAATTGAAACGTTTTGGAATTGCTTCTCTTAATTTTATTGAAAAAAATATCAAATTTTAAGAAGTCCCTTAATTCCAGATTATTGTGTATTTATTTCATAAAAATCCGTTTTTAGATTTGGCATCATGCAATTACTCATGTAACTGGTTTCATGGGAGTCCTTATCTTTGTTCAATGTATTTTATGTTTAATTAGTATCAGTTACACATTTAAGGGTTTTCCATTATTTGATTCGTTTAGTCGCACGAAAATATATTTATAAGCTAAATGAATACAACTACCAAAACTATAACTACTAACTCAGGATATTTTCGAATTTCAGTAGCCGTTGAAATTCTATCCGGACTTGTTATCGTTTATCTTCTTGGCTCTTTCCATTGCTCTTTCACTTTGGCATTCTTTATCACAGTCGGTGTTGTTCCTACGTGGTCTT
>JAQIWN010004944.1:0-10520 GCA_034699025.1 Entomobrya cf. arborea Gr-Col-00668 | reverse complement strand
CTCTGCGTCTTCTTGCTTCGGCTGGAACTATTTTCCAGGATAGGGGAATTGCAATTATTATATTAGTTACATTGGAATTGGAACTGAACATCATCTGTACTTATACAGTATTAGTAAAAGGTTATAAAAGAGTGTTATTAAGGACCAATAAAATCTTTGTGGAGCTTCATTGAAAGTTCTCCAGGAACTTGTCTCAAAGGAAAAAGTGAAGCCTAAATAAAGAGCAAAGTCATTTGATGTCATGACTAATAACATCCTTATTGTTGTCATTAAAATTACCGGATCTATTTATTCTTATACTCATCGGATGAATATTCAAGTTTGTATTTTTCTTTTTGTTGTTAGTATGGAATGTATGCATTAAAAACAATTACTGATTATTTGGAAATAAAATATTTTATTAGGTTATAAACACTCGAATAGGCTTTTAGGACATATAAGTTTTTCGATTGTATGGACAATTTTAGAAAAACCAGATTCGTGATACGATTTTAAGTTTTGGACAAATCCCTGAACGCTCCACGCTTTGAGACATGACTTGCAATAGCGTTTTTCAAAACAAAATTTCCAAAGTTGTGAGTTGCGATGAATGAACTAAGCACGAGCACATTGCAAAGTTTGCAGTGCAAACATGCTTTATGTATCGACCTAGTTGGTTAACTAATGAATCTCTTTTTTTATTGTGTTTAATTTGCTAAAATTTTACAATTAAACAATGTTTTAAGCAATGGAATTCTTCAGCCCAATTTTATTAAACAGGTAGCTATATTTTTTAACGCAAAATGTCAATTGTAATATTCAATTTTCTCATTGGCTCGACATAAAAAATAGACATACCGAAGCATAATACATTGTATGAACACATCATGTCATTATACACTTTAAAGTTATGAAAATCTTCACTTTATATCATTATTACCTATGAAGCAAAGTTATTTAGAAGTAAAACGTAAAGAAATAAAACTTTTAGTTTCTTTGTTTTGAAAGATTACGATTGCTGTCAGCCTGATAGTGCACCATGGCTGAAGATGACACAATCTGCTATTATAATCTACATCAACATAACCGATACTCTAACTAGTTTTCAACCTATCTTCCATTTCTCTCTTTCCAAGGCGTTTTAGTAGAAAAAAAAAACTCGGCAAAAAGTAAAAATTTGCTTAAAAATGAATTCTTTGGGCAGTCAGCTACCATTCAATTTTCTAGTGATACTATCTACCACATTCTCTATCCGTCGTGTTTTTTCATTAATTAATTTAAAACTTTCTGTTATTGAAATAAAACAAATACAGCATTTGCAAAACGATGCTATCAAATAAATCTAAAAGGGATGAAAAGATGACGTACATGTTACAAGTTATCATTTAGTGGAAGCAGTGCAGTGGGAGGGAGATAATTCTTTCTTCACTAAACTCTCTTCTGTTCTACTCCCCGTCAAGGTAAGTCGTTAAAAAAATTAAGGAACTTGCCCTTTTAATTAGTATATTTTTCTTGGTGTTTTCTTATGTTGAGTTTGAGTTAATGTTTAAGAAATATGTATATGTAGATATATGTATATATCAATGTGCCAGATATGTACTTATTTTAGTGCATATATCTGACACCTGCATCTGATAACCACGCTTGAAATACTGACAGGTGACGCATTACTGTATAATATTGCTGTTTTATTACCACCAACCTGAGTGACCTGAGTAAAGTTTTATAGAAAAAAAATGAGGTGAATAGTTTTCATTGGCCATTATTTTATGAAACTGGACCGAGAGTTTTCCACTATAGCTATGGGTTATAATCTTTATTTTGCATAAAAACCAGTAACAGCTTTACTGTAAAGGTATTTTTTCCTAAAATATTATTCCAAAGAGAGTTCTAAAATCTTAGATGTTTTTGAAAATTTTATGAATTGAAGGTGTGCAGTTCACGCGAAGATTATTGAGAATTTTTACGCAAAAAATAATGAACTGAAAAACAACTAGGTTTTAATTATTATTCTGCGCTATAAATATGAATTTTAAAATGTTATTTTTATAGAGTTTGAAATAATATTTAGGTACAATACTTGTACAAAGTCATTCATCTCATGTTTTTTTAAATTGCGGTAATTCAAGGTTTTTGACAAGTGAAATCAAATCGAATGTATGTATGAAATGGTAAAAGGTCTGTGGAATAATTTTTATTTTCATAGTTTCGTTCATAAAATTCCCCTATCCGTGCGCACCTATGATTTGATTCAAAAGTATTCATGCATTCACGGGAAAGCAATTGCTAATATATGTAATTTATTGTAATAAAATTAATGAACTTCAAATATGCCATTAAGTTGGCATTAAGATAATCTAATCTAAAATTAAAAATACAAGAAAGTACTTTAATATAACAGAACCTCCGAAGAATTCTGTGCGTAGGCGTGTCAAAATAATCACCTGCTCCATATAATTTCATTCATATGCACGAAAATAATTTCCATGATATCTTTATTATTTTCTGATTCCAATTCGTGGAAATACTTATCAAATTGTAAAAGGTGAGTACGTGTACAAATTTAATTCTAGTGTCTGGATCTTGTACAAATTATCAGTAACTTGACTATCACTTCATAAC
This sequence comes from Entomobrya cf. arborea Gr-Col-00668, assembly GCA_034699025.1. NCBI lineage: Eukaryota > Metazoa > Arthropoda > Collembola > Entomobryomorpha > Entomobryidae > Entomobrya > Entomobrya cf. arborea Gr-Col-00668. Next base: position 7,919 of record JAQIWN010004944.1, on the reverse strand, counting down.
ATCGCTTTTACATTACAAGTAATTATAGTTTGTGCTTAATTTTCATTTTGTGTTATCAAGGCCCTACCACTTGTATAGCTATAGACCAGATTATTTTTTATGATGTTTTAAATTTAGCAGGAGCCACACATATTTTTCTGATTATTTCTGGACTAAAGTTAGGAACATATGGGCAATATTTTTTATCGTGTAATTGATTAAAACTTCAAAACCACTTCTTAAAAAGCATTTTTATAGAAAACTTTATTCATTGTTGTTGGTGCAGAATGTAGCACCTGTTGACTATTGGAAAAAATAACATATAAAACTGTGACAAAAGAGTGAATATTAAAGCCTTCTATAATCTTGCTTGTTGGTTGGGTAAATGTAATTTTGCATTTTTTATTCTAAATTATTTAGAAAGATTGTTTAAAATTAACATCTTTCCCAGAGCTTGTTAGCACGACACATGCATACGTCATGATTGTCTTGAAAATACAACTCACTGGGATATTTTCCAAGAAATTTCATTCATAAACGTTGCTCTTCTCACCACTATTCTGGGCTTATGATTTGTGATTCATGCATGCGTTATAGCGTCATAGCCATGATGAGTGAGGTAATCCGTTTAAATAAAAAATATATTGCAAAGATTAAGCAATGCATTATAAAAGTGAGCGTGAACATTTCTGGAGGGCAGCTTTGTTTTATGCTCACCCGTTTTTCATCAAGTATACTTATTTTAATTGTAATGTTTTTTCTACCTTTTTTACATTGGTTGTAATCTCTCAGAAAAGTTGTATCATCGCCAAGCACAAAAATATAAATGATTATAGTTCTTCTAAAGAATATGGTAATCCCGATTTTATACCGGTGCCATCATCGCATCGTTGTCTATCCATCTTGTATGCAAGTGGAAGTGCTGATTGCTCACTGAGTGTTTTTTATTTTTTTTGCTTTTATGAATACGAATGAAAAGAAACCAGCTACTGTACCTTTTGTTGACACTAATTACCTAGCGGATGCTGAGCACAGTAAAGAGTTTGCTCATAGGTAAGCCCATTTCAGATTTTGTGATGTGATCGTCTCTGTAGGTAAGCTTGAATTGTTGAATAATCTACATAATATAATTTTAATTCTCATGCGTATGTATGTACTTTTTTATAAGTTATACATGGAAATGATTATATTATGACGATGATGGAATAAAGCTTCTCAAGTTTCAACACAGTGTATAATGTTATGTGTATTGTTATATAATTTATTTTTATTTATGACCACGCTCAGTTGGTGCACATGTTCATTAAAAACTTGCATTTTTTATTCAAAAGTATTGTCAAAGTACATACAACAACCTAAATAAATGATGAGATCAAATGGAGCACTGCACTAAAGGCCTTGTATGACTTCTAAGAATTGAAAGTATTTACCATGTTTTATAAAAAAATTATTACTAAAATTTAATGATTGAACTTAGTAAGGTCCAGATCCGGAAGAACATTTAAGTTGATTAGATGGCGAATGGTTGGTCGGCCATGGGGGCAATTCCTGGTAATTGAAGATAAACATGAAACATGTAGTTTAAAACATCATTTAGATGAAAATTTACATGTCGTAAAGTTATAAAATATTAAAACAAAATTTACCAAGGTTGATCCATTTCACCCATGTGATCCACAATGTCTCTCATTTCTTTGTAACTCAACGCTGTTCCAATCATGACAGATTTCCTGCATGCTCGAGATGCAAACATTTGTCTGACTTTTGTGGGGCGATAAAAACATTTCTCTGTCGAGGAATCCTGAAAACAAACGTGAAAGTAAAATTATCTCTTGAAATATTTAGTATTGGTACAAACTTCAAGTATAAAATTTGGTCAAAAATGTTCCTTGCCTCCAGCATAAAAATCAGCTCTTCAACGTCAGGTTTTCCGAATTCAACATTTTTGGAATAAGGAATTTTCAACATCCGAATTCTTTTTTGAGGCTCCGCTGCATGCATTATAAAAAATGAAGACAATTATTGAAAACTTCGCAATTTGTTAGTAGCTTTCTTTAGCACTTTTTAATTTACCATCTGGTGAAATAATGAAATCAAATCCATTCTTCTGAAAAATTTCAATGTTGTCTATTATTATGTTTTCACTAATGGCAGTCAGCTCCATTTCCAGTGGACTGTGTCAAAGCAATTAATAATAATCAATTTTTTTTACATGGATGGAGGATTGAATCTCATTGCATATCATGATAATTTACTAGTGTATCAAATTACTGTATAAGAAACTGTCCCTGTAACACGGTAGATTTCTCTTCGTGTTCATAGTTGAACTTTTCATCTGATGCATGCTGATCAACAATGAATAAATCCGGACCGTTCTTTACAATTATGAAACCCAAGTTGAATTGGCCGACTATATCCATCTTTGCATCAAAATAAAATAGATTAATCGATATTAAAAATCAATAATAAATAGCAAAAAAATAATATTATTTCAATGTTTGTTATAAAGCATTACTTTACTAAACATTTCCTGTGTAAGCTGCTTCTTCAGCTCATCTTCCGCAGTCTTGTTATCTTCAGGTGCTATTTTGGCCCGAAATCTTCTGGCATAGTTGACAGACGAAGATTCTCCAGTATTAGCGGAAGCAAGTTTTAGTCGTATGTTTTTCCAGTCTACGCTTACGGCAACTGATTTTGTTCGAGATATTATAGGTTCTTCATTGCAGTCAAAATCATCATCGTATAAAACTTGAGCATCCTCTTCGACCACATTACATGCAATACTAGTACTTCCGCTACCCATTTCTTCAACTTCTAGATGCTGAACCTCATCCACTTCCATTTCCTCAACTTCCTCAGTATCATTTCTCATATCCTCTTGCAAACAAAGCTTACTTGATGCACTTTCATCATGAAAGGCTTTTTCTGAGACATCAAATTTGCGTAGATATCCCGAGAATTTAGACTGTTTTAATCCTCCCTTTTTTCCTTCCATCCCAGACTCTCTGGGCCTTTTAAATGAATAGCCAGAACTTGAACTGGAACCGCGAGATGTTTCATTACTGCTGGAATCTCTACCAAACCTCTTGGTCAAGCTGGTGCTGCTGGTCCCTCTATTTGAGGTAGAGAACTGTGGATCAAATCCTCCATTTCTCTGATCATCGTATGGATTTTCTCTGTCCTGTTGTTCAGGTTTAATCACAAATGATGAAGAAACACATAGTGCTGACGAATTTTCAACTGATTGTTGTGAATTTCCAGCAAATGTAAATGATGTTAGTTGGGACTGGGTTGTATTTACAGGGTTGAAGCTTGACGCAGCAGCAGTCAAAACAGGTATTAACGAAGCCTTGAAAAATAACAAACATGCTTTTCATTATTCTAAAATGTTAAAATCAAATATACTTTATACGCATTTTCTTTATACCTTTATTGTGGCCAACAGTATTTTTTCATTTTGAACGTAAAGCGTCCTTTTATCCGGGGTTACGTTTACATCCACGTTTTCTCTATTAGTTTTGATATGCAGGCAAATGAACGGATTTTGTTGTCTGCTGAATGTGTGGTACACTTCATTTACAACTCGATTAATCTGAAAGTATCAATTGCAATATTTTTTTGTGATAATGTTTTTGAGGAATTGTTACGGGATATTAATCTTAATTGTGCATAAATGGAATACCTTGACTGGATCACATGGCCGGCAATTGATGAAATAAAACTGACGATCACTTGAGCTCCGGCCCTGGTTTGGTTTGGAAATATAACCTTCAATTTCATACTTCCTTTCAAAAGTCTTTTCATTTAAGCCAAATTCTTCCAAAATATCTTCAGGTACGTCTTCCCCTTGTTTAATTTCAACAAGAGACATCAACTGAAATGAAATACCAAAAAAATGAAGAAATGTGACTGATTAAAAGAATAAATATCTAGTTTGATATTTAATTTTTTTTAAACGTTCACGTTCATGTTTCAATTACACACCTGTTTGGTCCCAAATAACGCAGCAATCTTCTCTTTCATAGAGTTGTACGCTGGAACTGCAATAACCTTTTGTGGTCCCCCATTTCCTGTTTGATTTGTACATGTAATTCTGCAAGGGAAAATTGCACTTTTTAATATTCCTCCCATATTACGCGTGTGTAAAAATGTCATCGCTAAAGGTATGAAATCTATGCCTCACCTTAGTCCATCCACTACCAGACAGTATCCATATAGCACATTGACCATTCGATGATATTCCTTCTTAAGATTTTTGTTAAACTCCTTATGCCTCACAGGAAGTGTATGAAACAGATCTTTAAGTATAATAGTGGTTCCGAAATCCCTTGCACAGCGAACTTTAGACTTAATGTGGCCTTTGTAGTCATACTCAATTTTAAAACCTGACTTTAGTTCATCTTTGTGTCTTGTTACGACCGTTAGATTTGCCAACGCGCAAAGTGAAGACAGAGCCTCTCCTCGGAATCCGAAAGTTGAAAGGTTGCCCAAATCCTCGAACTCCACAATCTTTGATGTGTGATGCTTTAAGGCTAAATAGGAAAAATTGAATTTTTGTAAATCTAAATTTAGTTGAATACAAGTGAAATGACCGATTGGATTTAACGTTGCACCAACCCAATCCTTCAAAATTAGTTTCTTCTATTCCAATGGCGTCATCAGAGACTTCAATCAACTTGCTACCATTTTCTACCAGTCGAATGTCTACTTTCTTTGCCCCGGCATCAATGCTATTTTCCACCAATTCTTTGACTGCTGTACTCAACGTGACAATAACCTAGAAATTCAAAAGTTACACTCTTGAGTTGCGCCATGTTCATAGTTGATTTTCTTGCATTACATAATGTACGCATCCCATCACAACCACCACCTAAAATTTCCCTTCAAATATGTTAAATATTTACCTGACCGGAGCATATTTGATGGACAACTTCCTGGTTAATTGGCCTAATGACATTTTCTGGGGCGGCTGCTGCATCAACACTAGACTCTGACAAGCTACCAGTCAGAGGTGAAGATAGTTCCTTTAACTCGCAATCTTCCTGATCCGTTGGACCAACTGGATTCCCCTCTTCAGATGATTCAGTCATACTTTGAGAGTGACACTCATTCACACTGGTAATTTCTAACGGGCAATCGAGAGTGTCTGCTGGTACGTCTTTAAGAACGTCTTCATCACTTTTGGCACTGTCTTCCCCTTTCCCACATGTAACATGTTGGATCTTCGGAGGCATTCTACTAATTGAAGGTTTAGGTACTGCAGATGTTGGTGCTTTGCTACATCGAAATACTTGGAGCCGGTCCCGAATGGTCACTTTAACGGTTTTCCCGAACACTCCACCTCCACTCTCGTTATCATCGTGTCCTTTTGTTGGCACAGACGCGTCATTTTTCTCCGTTTCCATTGCAAAAAAAGACAAGTGTATGTATTTTGAGTTGGATGAGAGGAGTAGTGACAGTGACACTTGGGGACGAGCAATAATGTTTCCTTTTCTACATAATCTTATTCCACCCAACAGCCTTTTTCGTTATCTGTGACCAGAACAAGTTTAATGAATTTAAATTTTGCTAAATAAACCTGAAAATATATGTTTTGAAGATTTCAAGACATGTGGAGTGGTAGTGACGCACTTTTCTTTACTACGAAATATTATGCAATTTTGTAGGATGTGATCAGTAATTCTTGCAGCTAATTTGTATGAACTTTGTTTTAGAAAATTATAAAATGAATTATTGAATTCAAAGCTTTAGATGCATATTTTATTAAAAATCTCCAAACATTAATTAAGACATTATTGTATTCAAGTTTTCTTGATTCATTTATAAATATAAATTAGTACAAAGTTTTAAAATGTACACTTAATATGTACATTTAGAGCACGATAATTACAGACAAAACATAATAATCCCTATAAAATAGTTACTGAAATCACTCCTATTTTAGTTGTTTGCGGACTTTGAGGAAGGACCGTCTGTTCCCATTTTATCCATAATTCTATGCTTCTCCATATTCGCCACAATTCCAGCTAAAGTTGTAGTCCTTTTCTTGGTCAAACTTTTTGGTGTGTTCGATTTCGGGGTAAGCTTGTGAGTTACTGGAGCGTCATCGTCAAAATCAAAATCGTATGCTCCAGAGACATTCCTAAAAAGACAAGTTGAATTTGATGTTTTAAAACTTTTCATAACCAAGAGCAGAGAGAATGCCAAATACGTTATTTAAAATTTTCATTTAACTTACAATGGTTCAGCTGCAGGCTTTTCTCTCTCAACCATAACCTTTTGTTCTTCATACGGATTTCTCCTTCCGGGACATTTCCACTGGAATTCTAGTACTTTTTCGTTCTTCAGTCGCTGGTACAACACCTCCACTTCTTCCATCCTAGGACACCATGTCTTGTTGTACTGAAATTAGGTTTTAAAAGCAATAATTAACACTTTACATCATCCATTAAAACCTCCATTTTTATAGTAGATTTAAGAATCTATTAAAACAAATATTTAAGTAAAGCAAGTGTAACATACCCGAAAACCATTTCGATCTAACTCCTCCTCGTCTGAACATTCTGCCAACACAATTTCGTCCATTTTTTGTCTCTAAAACACTGCATAAAATATGTTTTCATCAATATTTTATTTTTGTACCAAAAGCATTAAACTAATGAACAAACAACATCAACATTACAGAAGTTCAGTTGTTACAATGTATCACCCTACCCCGAACAAAAAAAACTTTTCTGACTGGTGAGTAAAACTAACTCATCTCATCAAACCATTATATTTTTTTAAATAGTTATTTTAAGAATTATAGGAGACGACAAGATTTGTCTTAAGGTCGAATTTTGTCCGTGTTAAAATCAAATCACTTCGACAGTTGGAGACTTTCCCTTTTCCTTGGACTTTAAATTGCGTTGCATGCAACGACAGGAAAGATGAACAAGTTTTTTAGTGTTACTTGTGTTACGCAATACAAAACATAATATTAAGTTAAAGCTACCCTTCCTGCCATTATTCCCCAAGCTGAAGATCTTAAAAACAAATGAAACATGCAACGCATTTATTTTATGACCCTCTGTGAAAGGATGTACAACAATCATCACTCATCATCATAAAAACAACCAAATTCTGCTGAAAATTATTTTACAAGTTTTACAACTTTAGGAATGCGAATCTTTGTACACAGTAAAACTGATACTGACAAAAGATTTTATTGTTACGTTACAGGCCGCTTGGTTATGTTACTGTGACTGACACGCACCACGAACTAAAAGGATGAAGGATCAAGAAGGAGGTAATTTAAGGAAACCGTAAACATTATAATAAAAACAACCAATCATTTCGCATTTTTACAGCAAAAAACAAAGATCCGGGAGAAAGTTTCTTCAAGATAACAATCTTTAGGTTGAAGGATCATCCAGCCAACACGTTTGCATCATACAACGTATCTAATCTATTCTAACTTAATTTTGACGGTTTGTCTGTTGCTGGAAAGAAAATTTCAAATATGACTGCTTTTTAAGAAAATGTGAATTATAACTTGACTAACTGAAGCCGGAAGTAGGCATTAATTATATAATAACACCTGAAAATATGTTTTCGATTTGACCAAATTAGTTAACCAGGTTAACTTATTGCTAAGTTAGCCTGCTACATACAACCAAAGGGGCAATGCAAGACATTTCAATACTTCTCTAATTAATTTTAAAGTACTTAATATACGATGCAACGTGTGAAGTCATTACTTACTTAACTATAATTAAGCAACTTAAACTAAAAAGTATTCCATTTCAGCCACACAATTCTGAAAAAGTTACGTTGTGTTATGAATTGCTTTAAAAATCATCAATCAGAATCATGACATCTCAGTTCACAAATAAACCTGACAATCAGCACATAGGTAACTTGCGACTAATCAGATTTTGCTTAATCTGAATGCCGTTTTA
>JAQIWN010004943.1:0-10521 GCA_034699025.1 Entomobrya cf. arborea Gr-Col-00668 | reverse complement strand
AAAAAACTATATGCCTAATCTGATACTTATAAATTTTAAACACAAATCACTTGCAAACACTAAGCTTTCATTTTAGCTAAGACTGAGTTGCCATAATGCCTGACCAACGCAAACATTTTGTTTTCAATAAGTGACAATGACTGTAGAAACTCAATCTATGCTGATTAAACGCAGTTCTTCTAGGTTTTGACTTTCATGTAATTTACTCCAAACAGTGTAGCACATTTCCAACTCAAGAATGTTGGTATGAGTTTGAACACATTGTTTTTAAATCAGTGAAACTAATAGTGTAAATATTATCATCTGCACCAATACATTTTCTGCAGTCCGAAATCTTACGTTAAGTCAGTTTTCATTTGAAACTAATGGAACTAAACAAAAAAAAATTCTGCTGTTTTTTTCCGAAATATATTTTTGTAAACCAAAAAATAATCTAAACAGTAGATCTTCATTAAGTGTCAAAAATTTAGACATTCAAATAAACTGTACATTTAAGTTTAAACTTCATTTTCTTGTATTTTGAAACCAGATTTAATTATCAGTGTCACTTGTGGGTTTGAACGTTGGATATAAGTCTTAATCAATAGATTTAGATTGTTTACAACGCAATTTAAAACTACTTTGCAAATTGCTGCTATTTTAAATTACCAGTTTTATATATTTAAAAAGTGATAGTTTTGTTTCAAAATTGGTCATTTGATTACAACCATACTTCTAAGTTATTGCCTTATCTGACATATTGTAATCAATTGAAAACAATATATATTTGATTACAGTAATGCATTTTTTGGCAATCTACATCTTTTAAGCCTATTCTTTATCGAAAAAACAACGGAGAGGATAAGTATTCTGTAGAAAACCGTGTAAAACCATGTTACACTGCCACCTAGAATTAGAGTGCAAAACATGTTTGCAGTCCTTTGCGACCCAAAGGAATATATTTTCTATGCTTTTACTATCCTTTGAAAAGTTGAGTACCAAAAACTCTAAAAAAATATTTAACATTTCTAAATAGCTTATTCTTGGTATCCCTAAACTATACGACGTGTAATAACTACGAATCTTTAAACTCCTTGACCACATACTTGACTATTTTTAGGAGTACTTACTTTCTTATATTTAAATACAGCACAAGATATATCTCCACTTTAAAAGCTTTAGTCGCATAAAAATATAATTAAAAATCTACAAATGACGATACGAGTTGCTGTTTACCCAAATTAGAGTTTAGGAAACGACAACTGCACACGAAGTCGGCAAAAATAACTTCCATTCTCTGTTGTAAAAAGGGTTGAGTTGAAGACAGTTCCGTTCCAGTAGACCATCATCAAGGCCTATTAAATAAAAATTTAAGTGCTCTCACTTTAAGTTATTTCATAGTATTTGCAATAACCTGAATAAAAATTAAGGATATATTAAACGTCTTACCAGTATATATGACCCGGTATCTCGTGAAAGATAATTTGATAAATATATTCGATAAATTGATAAATTTTCGGCTGTTGTTTTGGACGCAATAATCCGATGTATTAAAAACTCAACAAACTCGTCTTGTATGATACGTAAAGTGAAGTACCTTTTCCTGAAATTGAAAACATATTTAATATAAGTATAAATTGTAAATTTAATTGATTTATGGGGGAGACAGAACATAATTTTATTACCTCACAGGAAATTGTGATTTCAGATTTTTATTTCCGGACAAAACCAAATCAAACCTTGATTAAATGGCTTCAATAGTGATCTGAAATTAAAATTTAAGGAAATTAATCCATAAGTTGTTATGTGGGTTCTAGCTTATACACTTACAAGGTTGCTAGTTAGTTACCTAGTTAATAACTAAACAGCGGTTGTGAAAATTTAAGCAGTATCTTTGATCCATCGTATGGTAATTGAATCCAAAATTGCTTTGAGAACACCTAAATTTAACCAGTATTTCCACCTTACGGCTCGCTGCTGCAACTGTTTAAAAACCCATCAAAATAGAATAAAACTCAGCTAAAATTATGTTAAACAATTTAAATAAGCAATCTCAAAAAGGTTTTTAAAACATTTTGCCCTTCTTTTAAATCACTAGTTCAAATAAATGTTTAGTAGTTTTATCCGTTTTCAAATATTGACATCCCCAAAGTTATATTAAGTACCTGATATTTAAGTTAATAAATTTTGAACTTCACGGATTTATATTTTACCCGATCTGTTAAACTAAATTTAATACAATAATCTGTGTACTTCTGCCATGCCTAGCTCAGCTAAAAATGGCGACCAATAAATCCTTGCCTCACTTAACCATTATCACCTTTTTATTTTAACTTACGAGGGATGATATCCAAAGTATAAGCTCAAACCAGCTTGTTACTTGGGCAATTAGTAGGCATTAGTTTAAGGTAACTATAGTCCAAACCATTAAACTCCATGGCCAACCGTTGCAGAGTTACGTAACTTCAAAGTTTTCGGTCTTCAAGGTACAACGAACTAGCTAACGTGTAGATTCGCCACTATAGGTGCACAAACTGGGGGCTACAGGTCAAATTTGAGCATATTTGATGATTCTTGAGTCTGGTTAATATTTAGAAGCACAGAAAGCTAATTAGTACCACTGTACATTGGTCTAAAGTCTAAAGAGATGAACGCAAGTTATCATGAAGATAGAGGGACCGGCAGACCAATGCACATAGTAAATTTGATAAGTAGGTTTCTCGACTTCGAAATATTGGCCAGATTGATAAATATGTCAAAGTTCACTCGAATTTTACCTTTATTATGGGATTTGGCGATTCATAGTCCCAAATAATAACCAAAGCCAGAATCTGATGCAGCAAATGGCAAAAACTTTGAAGTTGTATAACTCTGCAACCAGTGGCCATGGAGTAAAATGGTTTGGGCAATAATTATCTTTTATAAGTGTCAACTAATGGCCAAAGTATAAAGTCGATTTGAGATTATAGGTTGGAGATCATTCCTCGTTAGTTAACTGATGAAAAGGTGATTTCACATTTGTCTGCTGACGTATTCAAGATTGATAAATACTGTTCTACCATATTATCTTGTTAAATTACATACTCATGTATGTACTTTTACAGGAAATTTGTGCAACTATACTTTGAATTAAAATACGACGTCAGAATAGTGAGCCACCTTTAAGTTGATGAAAAGACTAGCTTAAATGTTTAAGCTTAACGTTGTGATAAAATGCACATAGTATATAATTTTGTAATCACAATTAAGGTAATCAGATTTCCATTCCTTATAATTATGTTCTTAATATCTTATTTAAATTGAATGAAGCATATGTTCTATTGAAGTGGTAATGCTAATAATAATCATTTGTTAAAAATCTGACAGTCATTTAGAGAATTTTGTACCACATAGTTACACTAAAGCGTAGGAAATTTTACTTAATACTATTCAATTCATTAACTTACACTGCTAAAGATTGACTTTTTCGTTGGACATATATGGTTTTACGCAAATTCGATTTTTAATCAAACTTCTAAATTAAACGACACTTTATATGTTAAAACAGGACTTTCCCCTATTTTTGGTAAATCGCCGTGACTATTTATTTAGATTTGGTACAATGAGTATCAAGATGTTTAAAGTTGTAGAAATTGACACAAAAACTTGTTTTTTAAACCTATTTATGTTTTAAAATTTGAAATTCTTAAATAATATATTACAAGAATATTTTGTGATAGCGACATTTGTTAGTTAAAGAGGTTAAAGAATATTTTGTCTGTCAATGTAGATGGTCAACAATACTAATAATAAATAAAATCAAAGGTTTGGATACACTTGATTAGCCAGTTTTTTAGTTTATCTTGTTACCTGTGTTTTATATAAAGTAAGTTCGGTGGGGATAAATGGAAACAATAGAGGAAAATGAAAACTATGTGTTAGTTAAGAGCACTAAAAAATATGAAACTTTTACACGAAATAAGATTGCTGAAGAGAATTGAAACCAGGTAAAAAGTGTGAACACGAAATCTGCAAGTTCCATCAGTTGGTCGTTTATAGACTGCTTTAAATCACTTGTTCCATCTATCATAAGCCCCTTTAAGAACAAAGCATTGATATTTTGATCGATGATAATTTGTTATTAAATGTGAATTATTAGATAAAAATTGAAAAAAATTAAAATTTAGAGTAGCTCAGATCCAAGTGGTAAAAGGAAACCAAATACGTCAAACAAATGTTTGTTGCATGTAATGACAAATGTGGTAATCAAAACTTATATTATATTGAAGCAATGCAGGGATTGTAAAGAGAAGCTTCTGAAATAAAATACGCGATTAAATATTTCAGTTGACCAAATGTTCTACTTAATTGTTTTACCAAACGTTTAGGACGTATTTTTGCAGAAATTTAGCTAAACACAATTTCGAAATACTAAGGTGTCACTGTTGAAAATTAAAGTTAACAACTATAATCATTTGTACGCGAAGTTCAATAAAAATCAATAAGTTAAGTTTATCAATCGAAAAAGGATCGTTATGATTTGTCGAACGGACAAGTGTTTGTAAATTATGTTAAGTGAAGATAAACTTTAAATATTACATATAATAACCTGGAAAAAATTGTCGACAGTATCCTTATTGAAATAAGCACTTTAAATAAAAATATAAATGAACGTAGGAAGTAAATTAGTGGCTTTATTGTACAAAAAACGAATAGATTTTAAGGCAGCTTGAGCATAATAAATATATTTAGCTTGAATATTTGCCCAGCCATTTTACTTGACAATGGTTGTTTAAAATAAATGGACACCTAAAAACCACTTTTAATAACTGTAGTCAATCATTTCTTATATAAAAATAATAAAAGATTACAGAATTTAGCTTTCCATTTTTATATTTTAGACGTTAGAATTGCTCTATTCCAAGTTGGCATTTCGAATTGTTATGCATTCGACAAGAATTCCTGAAATTAAAAAAAATATATTGATTAGAATTAAGCACCTCTGTCAATGTAAGCTGTTGGTGCTAATCTAATTATTTATGATTCGTGATTGATGTACAGGGAACTTTTCCTCCAAACATTCAGAAAATGCTGAAATGTCACGAACTTTTTAAAATTTATTTCAATATTCTATTTTGATTTGAAGTCGTGTTTATTCGAATATGAAAATGCTAAAAAATCTCAAACTGAATTCAAAATTTAAAACACACTTTTGCAGAAATTTATTTGGACTTTTAGTTCTTTGGAGTAAGATAATTGATCATAAAATTATAGAGTAACTCCAAACAGGTCCACCTTTTAGACAAGGCGGCACCTTTCCTTACAATAATAACATGGTAGTAAGCAATGTAAGCTACTATCATTGCACTCAGAATCACTTTATCATCCTCTCGAAAAAGTTCCTAATTTTCTTTCTAAAATATTTTAGGCAATAAATGATTTTGAAGTATTCTTCCAAAATAATTCTTATTGATGGCCTGTTCTTTCAAATTCCAAATCGACAATGGTTTTATGAAGTTAGAAAAGGCTTAGATGCGTTATTCGAAACCTTTTACTGTACATCTGAACAATCACGTCAAAAACTAAATAGTATTTGAATATTTGAAAAAATAGTTCTAATTGTCGTAAAAAAAACTTGACTAAAGCACAGGAAGGCATTATTTTTCAAAATTCAAAGGGTCAACAAATTGTTAATAATTACAAGGTTGGCCTTGAAAACAACTGTGCTAGTAGTTTATTTTTCGTTTATACTGGTAAACTGGTATGTTTGATATTTAACTTTACATCATATTACTTTCGACAAAAAAATGGTTTCGATTTTTTGTGCCTCTTTACTCTACCGTTGGTTTAAAAACAGTTGCAATGAATAGTTCCAAAAGTTGCTTATAGATATCTCGCACAAAATGCTTATCATGTTTAACAACGAAAAACATATTTTCTGCGGTAATCTCAGACGTAAGTCATGATTTTGTAAATATTTTACCGTGAAAAGATTCTTGGTCCCTAAGTTTCCATTGCTATTATAAATTATAGGCGCTATTTAATGTTTAGCCTTGGATTGATCGATCTAAAAGATTGGATCGTATTTTTTAAAGAAGAACTGAGATTCAAATTAACAGGAATAAGTAATTCTAAAATTGGCTAATACGATTTTCCCATCCGCTCATTCAACTTCTACTAATATTGATAAAGACTATCCAATTATTATATACAAATGAACGTTGGTATATGACACGAACCATTTGTCAAAATATTCGACTGTCGTTACCGTTCATCCTTTCTTTTAAGTTCACTTGTTTCAGTGATTTATTTTTTATTTTTAAAAATTAGAAGCACCTTCAGCACGAACAGAAAAGGTTTCAAAACATATTGTAAACAATTAAATACAATTTAGAGTTACCAAAATCAGTGAACCCTACCAAAAATGTAATATTATGACTTGAGTTAATAATTTTTCGGTATAAATACAAATAAACATTATACTGAACGTCTGAGCTCTTCCCAAATTGGTAACAAACTGTGATGGAAGATTATTTGACACCAAAACTTAATTTTTATGATTTTATATTCCTTACTCTAGATCGAGAGTTGTTTTAAAATATTAGTAACAATGCAGCAGTGGGGTGATTGAAATTATGTTTTGCTTTTAACACAGTGTTATTATGTCGTCTTTTATACATTCTAAAAAGCAAAGACATTTAAGTAAGGTAAAGCCATAAGTTGCGTTTCGCACTCTTTCAAAGTACAGTACGTTATCACGATAATAAGTATTCTAAACCGAATGCACAATCAAATTTATTGAAGAAAAAAATGTAAACTAGCAAAAAAAATTAAGAACCACAACACAAACATTGTCAGTAGTAAATGTGTATTACTGTTTTTAACTCAGGAAGATATTGGACAAAAGTTTTAAATCTATCTTCCCAATTTAACTTTAAATTTCATTTAGGTAATGAAAGAATTTGATGTAGTGTTCACATTCTTCTACGGAGAATTAATTTCTAGTTCCATAGTATCACTATGCTCATCCACTGAAAGTTTGTTCACTTAATTGCTATTTTCCAGGTGCGACGAAATTAAAGGTAGGCATGGATGGATGATAGGTATGCTCGATCTTAGATAAAATCGATAATTGATATTAGAATAATCCTTACTAGTGATATAAACTATTGAAAAGTTACAGCAATGAATCTACTCCTTCTGTATTAAAATCACTCTAAAGTAACTAAGTTTCATTTTATTACTAGATTTTACTCTAGCGAGTTTGTCGAGTAAATTTTCATGAGTTTTTTGAAGTTTGGGTTTTCCATTCTGTGATGTTTTTAACGAAATATGTCCTCACTTAAACATTAGAAGTTGAAGCAGAACTTAGGTCCAAACGTTATCAAATATTATTACCAATTCGAATTCCGCAAGAATCAAACTTAAATACGCCCAAGGCATATTTATACTGTACTAAACAATTTACAAGGTTTTTGATTATTGTAGTAAGCTTAAAAACTGTTTTTTAAATAACAGTAGACAATCAAAAGACCTATGCAATTTTTTGAAAGTTGACTTTAAGCAGGCTGTTGGGTTTAATTGTTAAAATTACCTTTTTTATTGTATTTGACTGAAGTAGTGTGAATATATGATAGAAAAAAATAAAAATGAATTTCGATTTTAGACATGCATTACTAAAATATTATTAACCTTTTTAATATTAAAAATTTTCAAGTTGACGAGAAACGATATGATTTTCACTTATTTCTTTTAGAATAAACTTAGTTTTGTCTCTTCAGAATTGCGATCATACCTTCAAGTGGATAATATTTGTCTGTGAAAGTCTCTGGAAACTCTGGAAACGTGTATGCATAGGCAACAGTTAACAATGTTTTAGACATTCTAGCAATTTTAAAAATCAGCATTTAATCAGAGTAGTTTTATCGATTTAATTTCTGACGTATATTGTACAACTGTTGGGATATTTCTACTCACAGTTGCGCCTCTTAGCATGTTGCATCATAAAAATCTGTAAAAGTGATCGAAGTGTAACATCATTAAAAAAGGTATTTCTGATATTAATGAAACAATATCACAAAAAACTTCCATTTTCTGCAAGAAATATTCAAAAATGTTTTCAAAAATCTAAAAGAGGAATAAATTTATATAAATATTATCTTTTTAATAGGATGGTTGGCAATGTAGTTCCGCCATTTTCGTTATTGTAATAAATCTGTTTTAGAAAATGATTAAAACAATTACATATTTTAATAAAGGACTCTATCGTTTAATAGTTTTCAAACTAGAAATCATATCAAATATATAAATATTTTAAGGAAACTTAATGAAGTTAAAAGCTGATTCTGTATACATGTGTATCAAGCTAAGCATCATAAGCAATAACCTTTTTTCGTACTTCCTTATTTATTAACAGTAAATCATAAGTTCAGCAATATTTTAGTGTTTCCCCAAGTTGTATTTTTGGTATACTGGAAAATGATTTTCAGGATTGGAAGATAAAAATGAGTTTTCTGACTTTTATATGAATGGATTTTCTGTAAGATGGATTTGCAAAAAAAATTAACTATAGGGCTTTGGAAGTGAAGTATGTCACATTTGGCACGGAATTTTTAAACGAGTCACCACTGTTTTGAAAGCAATAAGCTGCGAAGGTTAAGATTTAACAAGTCTTTCTATTAGTTGTCATTAGCAGTTCAAATTAATTCTCAGTTACATAGGTTTGCAAAGATGTTGTACACTGTTGATTGATTGGTTGTTCCAATGAAAGCTTATTTCGGTCTTAAGATATCGCACTCAAAAGATTGTTAATATGGACACGAATCTATTTCATTCAACATCTAATGTGGCCTTCAGGCTTAGCGAAAAAGTCATATTTTAAATACTTGTTTGATTGCTGAAACTTCGTGAACTTGATATTTAAGCCAGCCAAAAACACTCACTTTAGATTAGCTTTTGGCTGTTTTTATTAGATTAGAGTTTATTGCAATAGATGCAGCTCAAAAGCCAAATTATATTTTATTTATAATTTAAGATTTATAAAGTAAATTAATCTCAATTTAACATTAGACGAGGACGTACTACAACCCAAATACATGCAAAAAGTTTAAAAGTAACACTTTCTGTAATTTTGTAAAAGCATCTTTTATTGCTAGAAACCTCTCTTAGAAACACAGGCATAAACAAAAGATGAAAAAATATTAGTGTGTATACGCTTTGCGCGGCCGTTGTTCTTGAATTAAAATATTTCAATAAGAAACAAATACTGATTCAAACAGCGTTTCAGTGGTGCTTCTTGAACGTAATTGACTTGTTATTGGAGGACGATTTTTGGTTATTTTTTGAAGGGTGAAAGACTTTGGGTATATAAATTGGTCGCGTGTTTTTCTTGAAGTAAAACATAAAACAAAAATGAACCAACACCACTCTTCAAAAAGAAACGAAATAAAAGAATTTGTGTTTAACTGATGATAACGGTTAAAACATGTACAATGTAGAACCTACTTACGTTACAAGATTGCTTAAATTGAGATGTCATAAAATGCGCTTGTTGAACTATCCACAACGGGAAAATTGCTTTGGAAAAAGTTTACATATTATGAATTAACATACTAATACAGCATTTAATTGTTCAGCTAAATTTTGCGATTAACTAACTGACAGAATTATTATCAGTAATGTTTAATACAGAAATTAAAATGCCCTCTCAGTTGAAAAAATATTTTATAAATAGTTGTGCAAACACTGAACTGTCTACAAAAAAGTTGGCAACTTCTTGCCACAAAAACAATTTATTTTTTACTTGTTATAAATTAACAAGAGTTCTTAAAAACATTTATAAACATAAGTATCAATTTTCTTATAAAATGTCAACGTTTTAGTACATTCAGTTGTCGGATGCAAACTGACATACAAGTCGAAATGATGTTCGGCATTAAGTGGAGTTGTTTTATTGAACTACGCTTTCAGAGTTTGAGTTTTACTTATTTTTAAATGAAATAATTGATACGCCACTAAATTTGAAACGACAACAACGTACTGACAAGCGTAAAATACGGTTTAGTTTTTATCGTTTTTATTTTTTATATCGACAACTACTTCTAGAGTGTAAATTGGAAGTAATTCAATATATGTAGTTTTCATAAAAAAGAAACCAAAAATTATTATTAATTTAATTTAATAGAGTAGATGTAACATAAACCTTATCTAACAAACAAAGAAAAAATAGCGTCGAAAACTGAAAATTAAATAATTTTTGCCGCAATTAAAATAAATTTAAGTGAAACATTACTGTGTTTGTAGATAAAACAAAGATTAGATCTTAATCAAGGGAAATATGAAAAACTAAAATCTTTTTTTGAAAAAGTGTAAAAAAAATTTAATTTATAAGATAATAAAAATGGGGCTAAGATTTACAGTAACTAAAAAAAAATTCGAAAAATATTAAATATTTAACACGAAAACTGGTCTTTAAACAAGTATTGGAACAAACAATGGTGGAAGATGATTTTGGATTCAAATTCAAGCAATCCCGGTCAAAACTTCTAGTGGGTTTTTTTCCTT
>JAQIWN010004942.1:0-10522 GCA_034699025.1 Entomobrya cf. arborea Gr-Col-00668 | reverse complement strand
CTATTATTTTGCCTCGTGCTTAGTTCATTTGTCATTTGTTATTTTTAACTCTCTGAAAACTGTAACTGAACTTGACTAGGAGTGCTTTATGAAAAGGATTAAGTTCTTAATTTTTATGAATAAACGAACGAATTGTAGTTTTTTTTACATCGCAACCCAATTAGCCACACTATAAAGCAATTAGCCAAGCCACATCACCTGTTGAAAAAGAAAAGAAAATGTAAACATCTTATAATGAACCTGTAAGGGACTGGCTTTCCCTAATGACATGTTTTTTTGTACAGGGCACGTGAGTACTCCAGTTATAGTAAATTTTTGTATGTTTTTTGACTACAATTAAAAAAATAAAAACCTAAACAAAATCATTAGCGTGAAATTAATCTAGTAATTGTTAAATGATTAATGACAGAAACCTGTTCCGTACACCAAACTGTTAAAAGCTACAGTAACTTTCATACAGTAGACAACAGCCTAGAAAATAAAGTTACACCACGGGACTCAGAATTGTCTCCAAATATATATTTTTTTAACGTCACCAAACTAATTTGTTCAGTCTCAATATACCCCATACGAAGCAAATCATCTACTTGCACTATAATCCTTTAATTGTGTGATTTGTGTGACAGCTTTTGTGATTAATGAGGGTGCAAATAGGCTGTGTGCCATGCTAAATGTACACAAAAAAAAACTAATTTCTGGCTGATGGCATTTTGCAGGCAACAAGCTATTTTATTTTCCGGCTCGCGTCACTTAAAAAAAGGGATTTTATAGGTTGATGCAAATGGTCTGGTTACCTATTTAATCTGATCTCTGCTCTCTTCTTCATACATACATAAAATTACAGGTGAAAAGACTACTAACCAAGCTGCCAGTTTTGAGGAACAAAAGGAAAGAGCTGTAAGTACGCACAAAAACATGCATAAGCACCTGTCGAGCCATGTGCCAGGATTAGTAAGTGTCGAAGCACGGTGCTCGGGCTACTTATCAATTCCCCGTCTTCGTGTCTGTCTTGTCGTGTGTCTACATCCCCACCACAATCCATATCTTCCTTGTGGCGTGTAAGGGTGATGGTGATGATGACTGCAGAGAGCTCAGTTTTGGCGCATGTGTTCTAGAAACTGGAAATAGATTATTGTTGCCAATTGCTACTGAACACCCGACTTCGGAACCACTTGAAATAACGGACTAGGCGCGTATTATTACAGGTATATTGGTTTATATCAACGGACAACCGGATTAATTGGACTTCCTGCCAGACACCAGAGACGGGAACTGTTATGAACTGAACATGGCACTATTATGTGGCCACTAGCAAGGAAAACTTGACAGTAGACTTAAAAAATAAATCGTCGCTACTTTCACAAAACAGTTTACTTTTTATGTTTTTTATTTTTTCACAAATATATTATCGATATTTCCTGACTGAGAGAATTCTTTTTACTGTTTTTTGTCAAGTTGGGCTAATGATGAACTACGGTCACTGTTTTTTTTTCGATTATGATGAAGTAACAGATTTAAAGTGTTTACGCTTCAGTTGTCATCATAAAATAATTTTATAACATAACAAAATGTACCAGCAAAAAACCCTCAAGTAAATACATAAATACATATAAATATGTTTGTAATGTTACGTTAGGATGAGCATAATATTATGTATGCATGCGTACAGGGGTCACAACAAGGTTTTTCTGATGGTAAAATTTGGGTAAATGTCATGGGTAAAAAAATCAAGTAAATGACAATTTTAGGGCTTAAGATCTAGAAGCTTACGTAAAATGATGTAAATGTGTACTTGAAAACTAAAATAGACATTTTGTTGAATGTCACCCATCTCAAGTTTATTATATTATTGAGCACTCCAGCTCTTCCAATTAATAAGTTCTGTAAAAATAAGATAATAAAACCTCTGAATGGAGAGAAAAAGGAAGGAAATACTGCGTTTATTGTACGCATTTTATGGTGCACATTATGGGATTCGTTCAACTTCTGCAAGTAAGAAAACATCATAAAACGTGATCTAGAATAAACCGTTGTAATGAAGAACCGCGCTAAGCAAACAAAGGTGGCATTGATAATTACTTAAGATTAAATATTAAGATTTCCCAGAATTTTGGAAGAAAAAATAAAATTTAACTAATGATGTAGGTTATTACATTAAATTAATTGGAAATAGGAATAATTTTCTCGTACTGTATCCTGAGGCCTAGAGGAGTGGAAATTAGAATTTGAATATAAAACTATATACAATAAACAGTGTGCATGGCCGGTTGGATGGACAGATAGAATGACTTGATAAAGAAACCCTACGCTCTACGTGTTAATTTTGCTGGCAACCGCTTGCCCTCAGATTAAGGGGATGAAAGTCATGTGCCTTTAGTCAGAAAATATATAGATACTTACAGAGCAACAATATGAGGATATCCCGAATCCCGAGTCCCTTATTCAATGGTACTTGACAAGGGATTAATACACATGGACAGAGGAGCACTTGGCAACTGTGGTTGTAAGACTGTAATGGCTAAACAGGTAAGAAAAACAGAATGTAATGATGAGCGATTTAGATAGACTGCTTTTTCAAGTGACGTAAAGTTGAGAGAAACCTTAAAACCAGAGCGAGAGAGAATAAGGCTTATACATATTCATGAACAGCCATGAGAACGTCTCCCACTCCAAACTACATAATCATTACCACATTTACTAATCAGTGTTTCATTCCATCCCGCCTGTCTACTTACGGGTACCTTTTTTATTCCGAGCTGCTTAAAAATGTGGTTAAAATCTACGTAGGGGATCATTCTTGTGGAAGACGAGTGAGTGTTACGAGTGTGTTTCTTTCTTTCTCAAGAGAGATCTGAAAAGTGCTCTTTCTTTTTACTTACTAACATTCCAGTGAAACGAAATATTTTTTTATTATTATAAAAAACTCGATTGTGGATAAACTTAGGCCCGTTCCTCATCTTACTGCTTAAGGTTGGTTTATTTACCTGTTTAATTATTTTTGTGCTTTATTTTCTCTAGTTACTCAGACAAACTATGTGACCAGATCAAGGGCAAAGTGAGATATAATTTTAGAAAGTGTGCTTTGATGCATTCTGAAAAATACTTTATTTCTCTTATTTCTCTTTTTTTAAATATTTGAAAGAGGGGTTCGATCATTCGCTTGATTTAGGCTGGTAAACCACTAATTTGATAGTAGTATATAGTTGCAAATAGATATAAATTCTAAAATTCATTTTCGATTTCACTTGTGGCATTCAATATTTAAATATTTAAAATGTCAACTACAATCAGTTTTTACAGAGCATATGATCTGCTCCTTTAATTTATAACTTTTTTTAATGAAAATATTATTTGTAATTTCAAAGACCCCAAAGTTCATTTCTTTATCATCCATACGTAATGCTATGAAATGAAGATCGAATTCATCTGATAAAGGATTACTTTCTTATGCTTTAATAGAGAGTGTGAAAAAGCTAAAAAGTTTGATAAAACAATCAGGAAAATACATAGAATGAATGCATAGATTCAAAGATCATATTTTCCTTCAACATTGCTTCTTGTGTATTTTAAATATTATTTTCGAGGCACAATGGAACTCCCAAAGTTTATTTTTAATGGGTCCATTCATTCATTCAGTTTAATCGAAATACAGAACATTTACAAAATAGTTCATGTTTAAAAAACGAAAATGCAAGAAAGTACATACTTTTTCTCTTTGGAGATTTAGTTTTGGAAAAAGTATTGTTGTCGTATTTCATTCAAACAAAAAAATCAGTTTTCACTAAACGAATTGTAATTATGGCATACAATCACAATCTTTAATGTATAGGGAAATCAAGTTATATAGCTAATGTAAGGGCTTGATCCTTTAATTCATTATTTTTTATGCCAATATCATTTAAATATTGACATAATTAAAACGGTTTCATTACTATACATATTAAAAAAAATAAAAATACCACGTCGGGATTTTCTTAAGCATGCATCAATATCGCTTTGTGCACATTCCTGAACCCGAACAGTTGAAATGAATTTAATAGGCGATTTAGGTAAAATTGAATATTCATTCTAATCAAGATATCAGTGGCATGGTTTAGATTAGAATATAGCATAAGTTGGCCAAAACTTGTAATGGTTAACCGAGCTTTGAAGTTGTGAGTAGTTTTATCGCAATGCCCCGTTGTAGCTTTCAAATCTGATTATAGTTTTGTTCTGCAATCTGCACCCATGCATGCTATCAGGTCCTGGCTTTAGTTGTGATACAGACAAAGCTACTAAACTGAAAATCGGTTAAATGTAGATAATTTATCATATTAAATGTATAGTTTTTTTGTTTCGTTAAGTGGCAATATTTAGTTCAAAACTTTTTCTCAGTAGTTGTGAGAAGCATTGAGAAGTAGCTATAGATTTCAAACAATTTTATAAAATTGAATAGTAAAACGGAGTACTGACATAAAAAACGAACGCCAAGCAAAAATGGATGTTGTGGATGTCCCTTGGTTGAATGGGCATTGACTATAAGCTTTAATTAGGTAGTTACTCATACGATCACCAATAAAATACTTTCAGGCGTCCTTGAAATTTTCAGTAAATGCATTTTAGTTTTTACATATCAGACTGCAAAATAATTGGTCAAGTAACTACTTTTCCTGCAACTTCATATTTCTAATTGGTTTGTACTTTTCACATGTATTTTATCCGTAACGGTACTACAATATTTTTCTTTTCAGAATGATGAAGCCTAATCCTGGTGATTCCTGGACAACTTTAGTTATAACATTCGTTCTTTGTATTATTATCTGCTATTCTATCTATTTGCGAAGGCATCGAAAATTTGTCTCGTCATCTGATTACTTATCTAAATTGTTACCTTCTCCCTTTCAACTTCCTTTAATTGGGCACCTGCACCTTCTAAATGGGTAAGTTCTAACAAAGCTGAAGTACTTTGCAATTAAAGTGACAACATTTTTTACTTTAATGAAAATTGTCATCACTTCTTGAAAAAATGTACAGTAGTATATTGGACATTTTGATTGACGTGCTCCAAACATAGTCTCATGTAGGATTATCGTTTTATTTTCTAGGAATCCCTTTGCTGCCATGAACGATCTCTCAAAAAAATACGGGGAAATATATGCATTGCAGATGGGAACCGTCAAGACAGTAGTTGTTAGCTCTATGCGACTAATTAGAAAGGTTCTGATTGATCAAGGTGCTTCCTTCGGAGACCGTCCTAATTTCCTCCGCTACAACATTTTGTTTAGCAACGATCGTGGAAATTGTAAGTTTTACTTTTTTTAAATTCCTATTTGTTATGGTAATTCTGTTAGGGCTTGGATTATCATGAAATTACCTTATCAAATATAGAAAGTGCTTGCCACTCCTATTTGCGTTACTGAGATAGCTTTATTGATATCATTTTCATTGTTCATCGGTATAGCTCTAGCATTCTGTGACTGGTCTCGAGTTCAGAAAACTCGCCGGTCATTAGCTAGACGGTACTGTTCCACCGGCATTTATGCTGATAGAATCACGGCTGCCATTGAACGATCTGAAAATCAATTCAGTAACATGCTACAGCTCACTCTAGAAAATGAAGGGTCCGCTGCGAAACATCTTAAGTTAAACATTCAAAAGGCGTGTGCCAGTGCCTTCTTGGACTTCTTTTGTTCTGAAATTGTTGAGGACTGGAACAATGATGAGGGCTTCGTTAAAACTATACAGAAATTTGATGAAATATTTTGGGAAATCAACCAAAGTCATCCGACTGATGTGCTTCCAGGACTGGCCCCACTATTTCGGACTCATTTACAAAATTTAGCGGGCATGGGAAAATCTATCCGAAGCTTTGTCCTGAGCCGGATTATTGAGCCACACATGTAAGTTGTTCAGACGTTTATTTACTTTGACGCCCTTTTAAAAGCATGCCCTGTAATTTACTAATCCATATTTTCCATTTTCATAATAGGAAAACCTTGGACAAGGATAATTTAGAAGATTTTGTGGATATTCTATTGGCTCATTTAGAGGAGGCTGAGCCGGAAGATATGTTGACTATGGAACAGGTACTGTTCGAATTAGAAGACTTTTTAGGAGGTCAATCTGCCGTGTCAAATCTTATCGGAAGAGCAGTAGTTGAGATTGCCACTGTTCCTGGAATGTCTACAAAAATATATCAACAAGTAAGTACGTTTAATTTTTATGCAGCGCTTAGTCAAAATATGTTCAACAAGTATTTCGTTTTATTTTACAAATAAAATGCAAAAGTTTGTAAAACATCATGCCAGCCACGTTGTTTAACAATGGCTTTAGAATACACTCGTACAAACACTTTCACCGTCTGTATATCCAGCTTTATTGCATGCAAGAATGAACAAAGGAGTTGCAAGATACAAATGCATGCAAGAGGGCGTATGCACGCGTGTATTGTAAAAACTCGTTATAATGTTTGACATTTTTTTGTATTGTGTAGCATTTTGAAGAGGGCAATTCAGATTACATCTTGGCTGTGATTTATGAGACTCTAAGAAAAACGTCATCGCCCATTGTACCCCACGTCGCTTCTGATGATACCTTGTTAGACGGTAAGTACACAACACCGTTTGCATTGATAAATTTCATGAATGACGTTTGCTTTTTGGGAAAAAATTATTTAAAGTTAACGAGTTTAAAAATGACGATACAATTTTTTTTTAATCTCTACAATTATGCTAGTGATTTCCGCAGAAAATAAAAAAAAATATTTCATATGTACTTTGTTTGTTTTATAGGCTACCTAATCGAGAAGGGCACCATGATCTTAATAAATAATTATGATCTCAACTCCAGCTCAGAAAATTGGAAAGATCCTAACATTTTCATGCCTGAAAGGTTCCTCACAGAAAGTGGCAAATTTTGGAAGCCAGCCCACTTCATCCCATTTTCTAATGGGAAACGTTCTTGCATGGGTTATCAGCTTGTGGAAAAAGTGTCATCAGCTCTTATACTTGGCATCATTAAAAGCTTTGACATCACCAGTACATCAAATCCGAATAAATTACCACATTCCTGTGTCGCTATCCATCCGATGGAGGAGCTTAGAGTAAATCTTATTCCCCGGTTATCGTAGCTAATTTTTTTTAAATGTGGAAACTTCTTTTCTTCTTGGTGAGACCTAAATGCATTTAAAGTACTTTGAAGTACGTAGTATTCAATAATCTAGTTAACTTTAATAATTAAAAGGAAAACGGTAATTTTAAAGTTTATCTGTACACAATTTTCTTTTATAATGATTTAAAGAAATAAGCGAGAATATGTTCGTTTATGAAAAGTTCAAACAAGAAAAAGGATGCTCTTATACAATAAAAAAATACTTAAATATTCATGCCAAACTAACAGAATCGTTACGTCCTTTCTTTTTACTTGCATGCATTTGGCAAAATGGTTGAGACAGATTAAGTGGATTTTTGGGGTAAAATGAAAGCATGGGAATAAATGACTAAATTCATACGTTGCGATGTCGCGAAACAGCATAATCTTGTATTTGCTTTAATAAGGTCATTTAAACAAGACTAAATTAACATAAATCTATTTTGCGACATGAAGAATAAAAATGGGATTAAAGGAAAATTAATTGTTGTAGATTTATGCAAGAAATGAGCCTGTTGTTGTCGTCTGGTCTGCTTTCCCACAGCATTTTTTGTCGTTTTAAACATGTAGGAAAAATTCCTAACGTTGACATTCGCAAAAAATTAATGCAACTTAGGCATTTTAATTTCAATTAGCATTACGTTTTGTCAGGCAATGGCCCTGCTTTAGAATACATACATTGACAGCGCAAATAATACCGATAAAAGATTAACTTAATGTCTACTTTTAGGGCTAGATTTACGCATATGAAAAAATCATATAATTTAAGTTATCTGTAATCTACAAAGTACAAGACAATGAATACATATTATTAAGTCCATATATGACTGAACTTCGTATAATATGCTGTGTAACATTCTCACTCTCACCACACAACTGAAAAGACTGACATTTTCTAACATACTAAATGTACAATCTATAACTATGAGTATAGTGTATAGTGTATAGACATGTTAGATGAAAACGTGTAGCGGATTTTTCTTTGTCTACTAAGTTTGTTTGTCTGTAACTCTAATTTGATCAAAATAATTCTCTATTAACTTTTCCAATAGCATAGCACGTCAAAAAATCTAAATTGCTTTTGGGCTTGTTTGGGGAAATCATCTTAACTTTTTATTGAGAACACTGGGTAGGTTTAACCATTTAAAAGAACAGCGTTTCTCTATTAAGTTACGTATTACATAATTCATTCGTTTTTAGTGAGTCCCATCCATGTCCGTAAAAATATTTATGGTCAATTTTTTTGTACTTTGTACCAATGCAACGGATTATAAAACTTAACTAATACCACGAAATGAGGTAGAAATTTTTTCATCGAAAATACACTGCCCTCTACGTTAAGCTTTTGTAAGACCGCGCAATGCAGTGTTGTGTTCATGATCATGATTGTCTTTTAGCTTGGAAGTAGTTGGAAGGTCAAATAATTCTATTTTTATTGAGATAATTCATTGGGTTCGGCAGATGCATATTTAAAGGACTGTCTTAAAAACATCCACTCGTTGAGGTAGGTCCAGGGTTACCTAGAAATACCCTTTTATTGATGGCCATAACGTAATAAATTCCCTGAAAAATCAATGACAGACGAAATCATAGAGCTTCAACCTTTAAAGATGCCTGGCATACTTTGAGTAAAATCGGCTAACGGGAATAACGGGACTCAATTTTGTGAATGAAGTCTGTTTTCGATAAAAGATGTAACGTTTATTCATGCTTGTCGGTAAACAATGTTGCATTGCATAATATTGTATAGGAAATTCCTTATTCCTTGTTACATCATTCATAATATGTATGCAATTTAGTTGAATGTTAGAACTTGGAACTTTCGTTTAACTTGCACATGATTGTACTGCTTTAATTTCAACCATTTCAGCTGCCCAAATGTAGCCGATTTAACAAAAGTTCAAAATACAAGCATATAACTTTCGAAGTACATGATTTAGGTGTACCGTACCACCCCGTACAACCCTACCGCACCGGCATTCTCGGTATCCTTCACTCAAGTCAAATAAACTTTTGTGAATGCTATGTAGAGTGAGTAGCTGGTAATAGGAGTATTAGAATGGTTTTGCTGAACACAAAAGATAAATGATCTATAGTCTACAGCACATTATTGAAACCCTGACTACAGCACTCAATTGCTGTGAACCAACTTTCATGAACATCGAAAAGGAAAAAGGGAGGTTTAAAAGATTTTTAAATAAATTTTATTTCAATGACACATAGATGGAATACTGTCCTTTACTACTATCATTCGTTCATTAAACATGATAATCATTTATTATTAATACTATCGCAATTAACGGTATTTAACGCATTTAAGGCTAATTATGTGTAAACGAAACATTCTTTAAATCTCTGCATAAAATTCCAAATAAATTTTTAAAAACACTTTGATTGAAGATAAATATTTTAATTCTGTTTCATTTCTATTGATTGAATGCCCAGTTATAATCCTAATTGATCCAATCAGACACTTAAACTGTGTTCCATGTTAAGCTGCTACGGCATAATTTGCGATAAAAGTTTTGTGTCAGGTTGGAATTGTTCCGTAGATACCAGACCGGTAGCTGTAGTAAGTATGCCCTACCCTACAAGTATTGAGATTGAGTGTATGTTGTAAATGTTGTAATATATAATGTTAATGTAGTATGTACACATAGGTATGCATTTATTCACCATAGAACATAGACAAGATATTTCTATACTGTGGAGGTGTTAGAAGAGATGATGAGAGAGATGCTGCAGCTGTCAAAACTTCACAACAACACGCCAAAAAGTAGTAATCTAAACTTAATAGCAAAAATTTAAATGCACCATTACAACTTGAATTTGTTCTTTCGCATATAAATCGGAAGTTTCCAAAAAAAAAGTTTATGTACATCTTGTAAAATTCTCATCGTCATCCTCATCATCATCATAAAAAACAACAACATCCCCAGCAAGCAGTAATCATCACCACCCAAAAATTCTTACTTGCTGCCTCCTCTGACTTGACTTGACTGTCTATTTTGTACTAGCTGTGCAGTATAATCGTCGTGAACAATACAAAAAAAAACTACAACCCATTCGGTATATAATATTCATTTTTTTACACAGGTTTAAAACAGGATGCAAAGATACAATATTATTTTTTTTAAGTATTGTGTCTGTCTGTGTGTGATAGAGTATTAAAGTGTCCAAAAGGAAGACCATTCTGTTATTTTTTACTGCCGAAACTACTTCATTGCATATTACTCTTATTATTACACACTGAACACACACTCATCATAGTCATCATCAAAGAGAAGGCATTATAAATATTATTGTGCATTTACATTGTACAAGTACAAGTATTGTACCATTTATTGCAACAATTGCACTAGATACTATATACTATACTCCGTATACAAAAAAA
>JAQIWN010004941.1:0-10522 GCA_034699025.1 Entomobrya cf. arborea Gr-Col-00668 | reverse complement strand
TGAAATATTTTTTCGTCAGTTTTGTAATCATCAGATCGCGAACGTTATCAGATCAAAATCAAAACTCAGAAGTGTTTGCCATCAATTCCTAAGAGTACATTATATACTCTTAGATCATTACAATCTTGTGGAGGAGGCTTTGCTTGTGATAATATTTTGGTATACACTTCTGCAGATGAAGACAACTCATTGCATTCTTTAGTTTTGAGTCTAGGTCTATTCAAGAGTCACAATCAAAAAGTATGCAACATTTACTGTGGGATGTGGTAAAACTTTTATTTCTTTTTGACGACTCATGCTACATTGCAGATATTCAAATGATTTTGTATTTGCTCATTGCACTTATGAAATTAAAGTACTTCTACTCGCTCAGAGAGTCGACAGTTTTTTATGAGAGCAAATCGTACACAGCAGTAGGTAGATCAGTTCTTCCATTATATTAATGTCCTTGTTGAGTTGAGTACAGTTTATTTAAATTGTTTGGACAACAAGGAGATGCGGTTCAGTAGTGGAAACAGTGCATCCTACTTCTGTGATTGCATTGCATGATGTATTGTCATCATCTACATCATCTGAAAAATATGTGGCATGGCAAGCAGCTTAAAAACTACCCACAAATATGATTACGAATTACGATGAATGAATTGTGACGAGACTAAATAATTTTTACAATGATGACGATGACATGCATGACGCATGTAGTATGTATGTATGATGATGGGAGGAGGAGAGGGACATCCCACAACGATTTCCTTCCTATTCAAAAACTGATTGAAACAACCAAACTAACTGATTGTTTGAGGTAACAACGTTTTAACAAGGTATGTCATTTGAAATCACGACGACTGTAATTCAACGTTCTAACAAATCACATCGGAAAATACAAGAATAATAAAAATACCTGAACATTTTCTTTCCTGCTAGTATATAATAATCATAAAAATAACAATCAAGAAAATGATCTTTCAAATTAGTAAAATAATATTGTAGCAATACAATAGAGTGCGTTTACTTAAATAGGTTTTGGCAGCACGCAGGTGGCAACAATTTTTACATTCAAGATAAAGTGTTCATGTATGTCTTGTCGTATATCATTATTGGATCCGCCATGAAACAAAATGCTTTTTGTGCAATGTTCGTTTCTCCCATGCTTTTTAGGAGAAATGAATTTGTAAAAAAAATGACATGAATGTGTGGTGTTTGGTGGTGCTGGCGAAGGTGCTAGTGGGGCTGGGTGGCATACTCCGCTGTGTCTGTTGAATTGAGAAAAATGAGAGAAAAGAATAATTGTGTGTTCATTTTATCGAATCTTCCTGAATGATTTAGTGTATCTTCTCTGAACATTTTTTGTGAACATTCATGGAAGGAAACAATATTCTGATATGATCTAATGATGATGATTATGATAGCAATAAGAAAAGACAAGGTGTGGTTCCTCAATCTGATGATAGCATTTTTTGTATTCTGGTTCATAATTTAGACTGAGATACTTTATACATAACTTTTAACTATGCTCTGCACCTGCTTGTCAATAACCTAACGTTATTAACTTTGTTCATGCGGTTTATTGGGCAGAATAAACTGGAAAAGAAAAGGAGTGATAAAAAAGAACGGCGACATAAGAACATTTTTTTACATAAAAAAGGCAACTAGCCAAGTCGTATATGAAGTTGTTTTCTATGTGAAATCGACAAGTGTACAAGAATTCATTCATTCATCCATCACCTATTAGGCTAACGATAATTTAGATTTAAAACTTGTGAATAGCGTGAAATTTGTGTGATGTCTATGTTGTTTTCACAGAGAAGAGGTCAAAGTGTATGTTGGAAAGATTTTTGTAGATAAGTATCGTTTGTAGATTGTGATTTTCAGATCAGAACTATGGGACCAATAACTCGTTGACTGTTATTGCTAGAGAAATTATTTAGTGAAGATGTTGTCGCTGATGACTTGCTATAACCTTCAATCTAATCAAGTTGCTTCTGCTAATTTATGTAAAAATTGATACTGTTATTGGATTGTGTATGATTTGTGCTTCATATTATCATGGGAGAATTTTCTTGAATACAATCAAAGCTTTATTCGAGCATTTTGATCTATGTGCCTATTCATAACAAACGTTCACACAAGATTTCAGTATTCTGAATTTGGTGGTGGCTGGGGTTAGCTAGCCTGAACTTTCGGGCACATATTTTTAATCCTCTTGTACAGATTTGAAATGTTAAGATGATTGGATGATATGGACGTAGAAGACATTGGTACTACTTTGTAAATCTGACATTTTTTTCAATGTAAATTTTTACTCTTAGAACTGGTCCAGAGGAATTCCATTTCACCGAGAGTCGACATTGACTTTTTGTAGCATTGATTGGAATATTTTCTGTGTGCTTTACTTGATCATGTTTCACTCTTGTTGCTACATTGTATATTCATGCTTGCTCACATCATCACAGTATATAAATTTTACACTTTCACACAAAGTGAGTCTGCATATCATTCAACTTGATTTTGAAATAAGAACTTTTGTGTATGTATAAAAACAGAATGATGCATCATGTATTAATAATCTATGTCAATGAAATCAAAATATCAAATAACAAACTCAACTCATTCTCTACTCTTGTTCCAAGTTGTAATATGCATGCAACTTGTTTAGAGAGAGATGATGTGTGATCCTGATCATATTCAAGAAATTCTTTTTTGATTTAAATAAAACCGACGCGCTTTATAAACCAAGAAGTTAAATCCAGCCAATTTATTGTACATGCATTATTCTACATAGGATACTTCCTAAAGTTATGATTCGTATAAAAGGAAGATTGCTCTTACTTTGTTCATGAGGAAAAGGCATATGTATTTTTTCTCTTGGCTGCTTTGAATTCTGTCGCTGATAAACAAAGCTGATAAAAGAAATTGGGAATTACATACGTAGGCAAGAATTCATTCTTCATTATTTTCGGTGTATCACAGATTCAAAGTTAGTAATCAACAGGCAGAATGCGAATGCACCAAGATGAAATGGGCTGATAGTGAATTGTATGGGAATTGAATTTTTTATGCATTGACATTCAACTTCCAGAAATGCATTTCCTTCTCTCTCCGAAACTGCATTTTATACTACACCACCACGTGTTTCAGACAAAACACAATAATGTGCTCTATGCAGAAAAGTAAATTACATTTGAAAAAATGCATGATCAGTGATCCCACTTTGATAATGGCTCTCTGCATTTTTTCATTGTAATTCTAGCAGTACTGCAATCTAGATTTCAAATAATAAGGATTTGGATACAAATATATATAATAAATTTATAATTCTCCGATAAAAAGTTGCATCCATTCTTGTTACGATTTCAGAGTTTAATCTAAGCTTTCATATTGTTGCATATGCATAAGATCAACACAACACGAGGAAACAAGATGAAGCTGTCAGTTTCTTATTTCTTGCTTAATGTGATATGAGATGCTGTTTTGTGTGTAGCTGCTCATTACTCACTTTCTCGTCCTCTGGAATGTGTAAAGTTCATGACACGTGTTTTGAAACATTGGTGTGGTTCTTGACTCTTGGGATGTTTGGTATTTTTCATAGCCCTGTCTAGTTACTGGAAACCATAAGGTGACTTTTTGTTCAGAGTTCTTGTAAAAAAACATGACGTGATGGACTTTACTTACCTTTGATTGATGAGGCTGATGATGGCCAACAAAAATTTGTTTAGTTTTGTTTTATTTCCCTGATTAATCTCCAGAATTAAAAACAAACTGATTGTTATGAAAAGTGAAATCACGCAGCACTTGTCCAGAAAAACAAGTTAAATTCGGATGGACATGTTTAATTATCGAGGGGAAGTAAGTAGTAAAGTAATCTATTATTCTCCAAAGTTTATCAAAATGGAAAAATTACCTTTAGTATCAAATAGTAAATTTGGAAAAAAGTGCATTCTGGTATGCATTATGCAATCGGCTTTTGCTGCACATGCAGAGCGTTTTTTTAGTCTAGCTGGTTTGAGGGTAACTTCATGCTGTGCCCAGAGTTTTGAATGCTGGAAGCGAATTTATTTTTTGCTTGCAAGCCAGAGTTAAAATTCAGTAGAGTATATTAAGGATAATGTACAAATAAAGTCTATATTCATACCGAAGTGTATATATTCCCAGTCAACCTGTCGGCAGTGAGGAAGACGAAAGAGAAAAAATCATGTTTTTTTTTCTTATTCGGTTGCCTACAAACATAATAAAAAGTGGAATAGACTGACCACAAATCTGACCATATAGACCAACGAATAAATTTAGTTATTTTCTGGGTTCTGTTCTGCTGAACTGAAGACTTGTGACTGTGACGTTTAGAGGATATGATACACATTTTGCCCTGAGGAGGCGTATGTCAGGATCAATAATAAAAAAGTGTGGGTCTTTTTTAACCGTAAAGAGCAGGGTTATATTCTGATGGTGAATGATCATGATCGTCATCATCATGGATACATTTTATTATCATTTTTGAATGCATTATGCATACTTAATGCTAACACTAATATTTATGGGGATCATAGATGGGCATTGGCTATATCCACCACATACCCTTCCACACATAAGCTCGCCAATACCTTACCACACACAACCACACGCACACCCCTGGCCCCCATTTGTTCCCACCACCCACCACCCACCCATAATATATACCTAATATATACCAACCACACATACACCAGTAAGCACACATGTTTACTAAAAATCATTCCCTGATTCAGTAATCCTCTCAGTGTGCTCGTGCTGTGCGTTCGTTATGAAACAGCTAATCAATGTTAAGTTGTATTTAGTCGGATTTTCCTTGTACTTTTAATTGTAAACAAAACCAGAGAGTGACAGTTTTAATATTTTTTACTACAATTGACCTACTAATTTTGTTTTAACAACAAGATATCTTGTTTTGTTTGAAAATTAAAATCATAATTTTGTTTTAGTTAACAAGATATCTTGTTTTGTTCGAAAAGTGCCAAAATGAGCAAAAAGAAGCAAAAATCATACCAGTTTCACGAGCAAATGAAAAATAACGAGAAACGCTTTGAAGACTTAGGACTCGGGCGACCACAGGACAAATTTAAGGATCTGGTTCGCCGGGCAAGGCAGTTAAATTTTGGACTCATAAATTATAATGAACATCCAACAAGAGACAGAATCCTTGGATCCAATCTTACTCGTACAATGACGCAAGTAAGGAACAACTGGGAAATCGAACCGTCCAAGCCATTTCAATGGGTTCGCAATAGTGAGGATTTTCAACAATTTTATTCTAAAGTGTTGACATGCACTGAAATTGCAGTTGATGTTGAAGTTCATTCGTACCGATCTCACAAAGGTAGTAAATACTTGCAAAATTAGAACTCGTAATCATTATAAATTGGGCTTTCAATCACTATAGTTGTGAAGTCATTTATAAAAGAACAAGATATCTTGTTAAAACTAAAACAACCTTAATTTTTGTTTTTAGGCTTTGTTGGACTAGTTCAAATTGGAACATGGGAGCACGGAACGTATCTAACTGATCCATTTTCTGTCAGAGAAGAAATTTGCAAGGAACTTAAATCACTTCTAGAATCCGATCAGATCCTAAAAATCTTTCATGATGTCAGGAACGATGTAAAGTGGCTTCAAGCAAATTTCGACATTTTTTTGGTTTCCGTCTTGGATACTCAACTAATGCAAGAGGTTTACACTGGGGAGACAATGAGTGGTCTAAAAACACTGACCAAAAACTACTATCCGAGCATTAAACTACCAGAAGAAACTCTGTCGGATTGGAGACAGACCAGACGAGGGAATGACATCTCAACAGGAGGAATATGCCATTAATGATGTATATTTTTTACTTCGTGTCTTTGATCACCTGAGGAAAGATGTAATTTTACTCAACTGAACAAGATATCTTGTTATAATAATTTTGCAATCACCTTCATAATAAAACGATATTTTTACTACTTGCAGATGGACGACAAAGATGCACAATTAATTTACACTGCATTCGAGCTTACAAAGGAGCGTTTGATCAAGATTTCACCAGATTTATTGCAAGATGATCCGGAAAAAGTAGTTGATTTTGAGGCTGAAGCTACAAAAGAGAGGTGTCATTTGAGATCACAACGTGGACATTCAGCTATTGCAGAATCAGCTCGGAAAATTGAAGGAAAAAGTTTCAAAATATTCCAGTCTTTACTTGAATGGAGATACATGATGTCTAAGGTCATCGATGACCAGCCACAGTTTGTTGTTGAATCAGGGAAACTTCTACTTGTGTCACAACTTGACAGGCCATCCATTGAAGACATCAAACGTATACTTGGGAAAGTACACTCAACTATCTTTCACTCAGAATCTGAACCAAGACAAGTGAAAATATTAAAGGAAATTGTGGATTCTGGAGGAACGTACATTGAACACATAAGAAGTTTTGAATGCAAGAACTGCTTGACTGTTGGCCACGGACCGCCATGGGCTTGTCCTTATCCGAAGAGTTATGAAAACTACAAAAAATGGATGGAAAGGGATGAAAACAAGGAATTTCGTGACAAGCAGTTTAATCGCCGTTTAGAAAATATGATTAAAAAGTATGGAGAAAAGAAAGCCTGGGAAATAATTGGGAAGACAAAAAAGAATCCAAATGATGCTACTAAACAAAACTAGTTTATTAAGCTAATTTTTAACAATATATATTGTTCCTAATGCCTTTCCTTCAGCACTTGGATTATCTTTAGATTCATGAAATTAACAATATACTGTAATTGATTGTTTTGTACAGGTAATTTGTTTCTCTAAAGCATTTGTAGTTAAATTATTGCTAATTAATTGTTAACATAACAATATATATTGTTCCGTATGCCTTCCTTGCAGCTACGCGTTTTATAAAAAATATGACTACTAATCAAATATTATACTACTACACTATAATTAACTGATAACAATATACATTGTTTGATCATAAGTAAGTATTTACTTCAATAATAAAAATGTATCACTTAAATACTACTACTACTAAGTAAATACTAAGATGTTGAAGATTTAGATAAAAAGATAATAAGAATTAGATTGATTCTACATTATTCACATTTTTAATCGCCATTCTCTATAAACTAGCAATTTTTCGACGTATGACACCTTAATACGACAGCGTCTTGCTCTTGCGATTGACCCGGCAAGAGAAAATAACCGTTCTACTCCACCTGAACTTGCTGGTAGTCCTAAATATATTTTGGCCAAATCTTTTAGGTGTGGATAGGAACTGTTAGATCGCCAGTAGCTCAGAGGGTCGGTAAACGATTTCTCCCGAGGTAGGCTTAAGTAGTTTTTTACTTCAGTTTCAAGGTCGTGGTCTAAGGGCATTGCAACAGGCATTTGTTCTTCGTCATCATCATCATCGAACAATCCTTTTTTCGCTTTTTTGGGAACCGGGCCCGCTACTGGATCTTGAGAACGATCAAGTAAAAGTTTATGAACACTACTGCTAAACTCCTTGAGCTCTGCCAGCAGCAAATTCACAGCATCGGTCTCGCTGCACAGGTGTTGTGATAAATCCATTTCTCCTTCGTGCTTCACAGAGTCTTTGAATTATATCAAGCATTAAAAATGGTTTTAAAAACACGACCTACCAAATGAAAATTGGTATTATTATGTATAAAATAATAAAGGTACCATGCATTTTGAATGGAAACGTTTTCACCCTAGGATCAAGTAAGGCGGCTAGAATATATTCCTTGGATTGAAACACTTGAAGTAATTGCTTGCGAGGGCCACGTCCTGAATATGTAAATTGGCGTGGACTTGCAAAACGTTCCACAAGAAGCATAATCGTGTTTAATTTAAACAGCTGCATATCTGGGTTGCCAACTACCGCCTCTGAGAGCCCTGTTAGAAAGTTGGTGGAATATAACTTTTGACTTTTAATTTTTATAGTTCAACAAGATATCTTGTTCTAAAATTACCTTTATAGAGTTTTACAATTCCATAAATCACAAAAGATGAGGTTACTTTATCTGACTGTAATTTGTCGGTCGCCTCCACAAACAAGGACAAAACAGCTTGAAGATCTTTTATAACGATGAATTCGTTTGAAGTTATAGGCTGTGGCACTTTTTTACAACTACCTTTCACTCTAGCAGTAGCCAATACTTGGTTTAGCGAATCCACAAATTTGTCCCGGAATTTTAAAGTACACAATTTGGTAATACGTGCGATAATTTTCCTGATAATCATAATGATTTCATGATCGTTAAGCTCATACCGTAAGTAGTCGATCCAATGCAAACACAAATGAGTTCCATCGGGTAGCTCCAGGTCTTACTAATTCCAGCTTAGTCCTGCTAACCAATTTATGGTTCCAATAGCTTGTCTTGTGGAAAAACGAAATAATTCGCGTGACTTTTTCGAGCATGTCAGAAGCCAGTTTATTTAGCTTCACACTATCCTTTATTACTAATTGGAGTGCATGTGCACAACATCCCATTCTTTTAAAAGCTGAAGTAGTCCAATCCACCCCATTTTGCAAAGCTTCCTCCAGTTTTTGATACTCTTGTTCGTTTTCTTCGTCCATATCGCAGTGTGGAACATCGTGGCCAGTTTCGAGTGTGTATCCCCCATCTTCATCCGAGCTTTCACTTCCGTCATCCGATACGATTTCATCGTCATCGTACATGTCAATATCGTCACTGCAGAATTCGTCTAATTCAAATGCTTTCACGTTTTCGGAAGCATTGTCAGCCATAATTGCAATTATCTATTTAAAAGTTAAATTAAATTGAATTCCAAATTTAAACAAGATATCTTGTTGAAAATTAAACCAAATTTAGGATTTACTTGGCTTGGTTTGAGCTTCATAACATCGGCGAGGAACGTCTTTATGTATAGTCTGAGATTGTGGCCTGTTTTTTTGTGAGGAAAGTGCTTGAATCCGCAAGTCAAATGTCTGATTTCCCAGTCTTTATCTATGAAATGAAGTTGAATTCCTAACACTGAATCATTCTTCAAACTTGTCCACAGGTCCAAACTCACTGTAATTCCTTTTTCTATTCCTTGCAGCATTTTGACGTGTCCTTGAGTTATCTAAAGAGTTTATACATTTTTATTTTGTAAATAAAGCATCCAACTATGTATTTTATCAACGGTTCAGTCTAACATTAATATCAACCTTTTTTGTCTCAGAGGTGAATCGCCTTCCCAAAGTTCTTCGGGATAAAACGTTAATGCAGGGGTTTAAGCCTTTTATCATCTTCAAAAACGCAGGACGTTCAGTAATATCCAGTGGCACACCGTCGATGGCAATGAAATCCAGTAAATCGATGTCAAATTTCATTTGCCGATGATCTGTGCGCTTGTAGCAGCCCATTCTTGGCCATTTCTTGTTAATTGTAAATTTTGCCGGAAAATGTCCTTGGATGACATTTTTGTCATGTGATGTTTTGGCAAATAGTCCTTCACTTATGCCATGGACTCCGGTCTGTAATAACGAACAAATTAAATAATACTATAATTAAAGGAATCTTACATGAATAATGGAACAAAATATTTTGTTTATGGTGCAATTTTGTACCAAATGTCTCTCAAAATGGTTCCAGCCTCTTTTGGAATCGTAAGTGAAAGGATTTTCAGCATTCCTGGAGCACTTAGACTTGTCAGCTTCTTTATACAGCTTACAAATAACTGACTTTTTCTCTAAATCAAGTATTTCAAAATAATCTTTTAAATTGTCACGAATGACGAACTGTTCGTATTTAACTTTTTTGGAAGCCATTTTAGCAAGATATCTTGCTTCCGTGTGGCTTAATTCTTAAAATTAACCTAATTGTCGTCTATTATCGCGTTAGTTAATTTTCAAAGCGATACACGTAACCAATAATATGATTAGTAGTCATGCACAGTTGTGCTTGAGCTCGTAAAAACAAAGGCAAAATTATAGCGAGCAACTGAGATTTGAATATTCCGCTTGAACCTAATAAGCAACATAATATAACATCCTGATCTGATGGGTAATAAAAGCGAAAGTAATGTGCAGTAGAAAAAAATACAGACTGATTTTTTACTCATGGTGGGCACTTCATCAAGCAACCACTAAGCACTCATTGCATATTATTTTTTTGTCGAACAACCACCCAACCTCCACCCATTTACTGCTGAAAAAGACCACCACCCCACTACCACCCACTTATTCCGTACCAAAATTGCCCCACCACACATGCCACCACCCAAAGCCCCAAAAAATATTGCCCCACCACACATGCCACCACCCAAAGCCCCAAAAAATATTGCCACACCACCCAAAAATGGCAAATGTGTGGGTGGGTGGGCCCATCTATGATGGGGATGCACTGGAACAAGTACCCGTCAACATCAAATATGCATTCACGCACTTGCAATCAGACGTGGCCACATGGGCTTACGCATATTTCAGCAGCGTTTTTCTTACAAAGTCTGTTTAGTCAATTTTGACAGTTGATGTTTTTGCGCTTGCATCAACGCTTTTTATGTGCTGGTTGTTTTACTG
>JAQIWN010004940.1:0-10524 GCA_034699025.1 Entomobrya cf. arborea Gr-Col-00668 | reverse complement strand
GTTATAAAGTACAGAGTCTGCGTACATTCAAGTTTCAGAGAATTTTGAGTTTTACCTATCCATTATGTTTGTCCAATTATTATAGTGAAAGAATAATACACTTCTCTCTTCTACTTTACGTTTTTTTCTTGTCTTTATGGTTTTTCCCCGTGTGTTTGTATTCAAGAGTTGTACTCCTGGCTACTACTACTATTCCTATACTAGCTATTATTACACAGCTCACTAGTTGGTCTAAAGTGTGGCTCTTGATAAAATATCGACTCTCCAGTGTGTGCCTCTTCTTCGTCTTCTTCCTCTCACGCAGTTGTTCTGAATGCAATGCAAAAAACATTTCATGTAAGTATGCATGTCTCCAAGGAAAAATGACTTGGCTACATTATTGTCAGTTTGTACAAATGCTCATTCGCTCGTTTCTCGCTTGAGAAGCAGCAGCAGTTGGGGAGCAACTAGAATTACAATGCTACCAGTACCACCATTCCGATACCAATTCCACCAATAATAATAATAAATACTTACTTTACTTCTTTTCTTCTGTGTCCCTTTCTTTTCTTTCTATGCTCTTTTTTTCTGTTGTAAACTTCACCAGATCCAGCCCCATATCTTGAGAAAAAATGAGAAGAATTGGTTATCGTCGATTGATATTGGTTTTACTTTTACTTACTTTCTTCTCTCTTTCACTGTCAGTCAGCCTTTATCTATTTCTCATGGTACTTTGTATATAAACTCTATTCTGTATATGTCTATAGCGTGAATACATCTTAGTCAGCCAATATATTCGTCTTATTGTTAGTTTACTTACAAACAAACAATCATCAACTCTACTCACAGTCCTTCGTTTCATTCCGTTCTCCTCCTGTGGAGCAACTTATTGCTACTGAACGAAAAGTTGTGTTGCTTTCTATGTAGATTGTAGTCTATGATGTGGGAAGTAGTAACTTCTCTATATTACATGACATGAACATACTTTTCATATGGAATAATATATGCATGAGTATGAATACATACTTGAGATAGAACGAATGCTGATGACCATGATCACCCTTCTATATCTCTACTAAGAATGGTTTGTCCTATATATGAGTATGCGGATCGACTTCCATGAGAACATCTAATATCCTGAAAGAAAAAATTGGATTTCTGTAAAATAAACGTGAATATAAATATTATTTACAGGAAGAAGCGCTAGACGTAGAGCATGTGTTCCGTTGCTACAAGTTGCGTTTTCCTTTTTTCAGTTTTTTAAAAAGCATCTTTCAATATTTTCGACATACATTGAATTGAAACTAATGCAAATAAGTATCGCTAGGAATGGAGAAATCGAATTCCAAATTTTTCTATTGAAAGATTTTTGTGGGTGATAAATTTGATGCCCATGTCTTACAAATGTATTTTTCGAACAAAAAATCGGTTAGAATGAATGAAGTACACTTTTTCATTTTTTAGTAGTAGTTAACTATAGCATAAAAGGCCGACTAAATGTTTACCTTACAAGTTAAATTTCAACTAGATTATGACGAGAAAAAAAACTTGCTGAGCTAGAAAAACAGGAAGCTTAAATAAAAGACTCGTGTAACTTATTATGAAATTTCCCAATCCTTTCAAGTATCGTTTTCACTTTTTCCTCGTTATTTTCGGTTAATTTCACATCATTTTGGCTTCTTTTAAATTTAAATTTAAATTTACATTCTGGCTTAGGAATTGATATCTAAGCAAATGCAACCTATATTGCCACAGGTAATGGAACGTATAACGTATTACAATATTAACTGTATGTAGTTGTGTTACACGATACTTAGGACAGAGTACTAATAACGGTTAAAGTCGATGTTGATATTAAAGTGGATCTTCTCTCCGCTTTACAGCCATGAGTGTAAGTAGATCCCAGCCTCATACATTTTTAAGTTTGTCATGAATATTTATTCTCTTTACTGGTCAGCCTGGCGTGAGAAGTGTGCGGAACAAGAGAAAACTAGAGACAAAGAACCGACTTCTTTTTTCCCTTTTTTTCTCTGCTATTCTCCAAACAGGCTGCTTGGCCCTCTGGTGATGCTAACTTTTTTTTTTAGCTTTTGACATGGTTTATTTGCTGCTTGCCTTTCTTTAGTAGAGGTTCCTGCTTTCCCTTTTGTCAACTTTAAAAAAAACTCGAAAGACTTGTGAGAGCTGAGAAGTCGAGTGAAAGCAGCTGTAGCAGTGCAGAATTAAGAAGAAATAACAAAATGACAATTCAAGAGAGAACTCTTGAATGGATTGTAGACCTGCCTGCATGGTGGCAACACAGTTTCGGTCTGTTTATTATTCCCTGGTGCCTTTTTATATTTTCATGTGAGTGTTTAGTATAACGGGCTCAACTCGATTCAATTTCGTCATAAGTAAGTTCTTTACCCCTGGCATGGACAAAAATAAGTTTTGGCAGCTCGTATGCATATTTGCTGTTGTTTTCTAGTGTCAAAATACTATTAACTGTTATATTTAAATTGGGACGGCGGCATGTTGCGTTTGAATGTTTCAAACAGAACAAGTTACTTCTTTTTACAAAAAAGTAAAGATCAGGGTACGTTCGTTGTAAGAAAAAATTCAAAAGCTGTCATTTGTCACGTTATAAGAAACGAAAGTCAGAACAAGCGACGAAAAATTCATATTCCTTTACAATTATACATATATATATCCTCATATTTTTGTTCAAGAATATTATATTTATATTACTATGCTATGCAGTGTTTTTGTAGTTTAATGTGTTTTATTTGTCACTTGTCAATGTCAATGCATGACAATAGTAATGCAATTGGAGAAATAGACGAAACGAAAAGAAAAGAACATTAAAGGTACCGTACATTTTACTGCTGAATAATGACAATCGTATCTTTCATCAAATTTCTTGAATTATTGCTTTAGTACCTCGTTAAAAATAAAATATGAATTTCAATGAAAATTTGCTTTTCAGCTAAACACGTAGGTACAAGATTTTACCATAATATTTTCAGTAAAGCATTGATCATAAATTTAAGTTCATATGCATAATGTGATACGTGCTTCGAAAATTCATATTTTGAAATCTACATCGTTTGAATTTTTAAAAATGTGAATGATTTCAAGCTACTGTGTATTCATTCATCAGTATTTACCCACTCATTTTATTTATCGCATCTGTTAAAAAATTTCAAATGTAGAATTTAAATTTTAGCTTATGAAACTGCAGAGATGAAGATGATGATAAAGTACTGAATTGAGCTTAGATAATTTATGTCAAAAGGGAAATCAGCCAATTATAATAAAATTATAAAACAACACTATGCGTGTTTGAGATCAGCCTTCATATTGAGATTTAGCTTATAGAACCTTTTAAATATATCCAACCTGAATATGAGTAACAATGATGTATATAATAATTGTAGCGTTTATATACATCGCCGTCAGGTCTCGTTGGGTCAAATTAAACATGATTTTTCCATAAAAGAGGTCTTTTGTTCCATAAACCTTTCTAAGAAAGTATGGAGGGTAAAAACGGCAGTTTCTTTACCACGATATTTATTGAATTTACCGTTTCGTTCACATATATGCTACATTTGTATTCGAAACCGCTAAGCAATAATTGAAAAATATTTCATTTTTACCAATAACAATAAATTTCACACAAAAGGAAAGTAAATCTGGTACGCATTTATGTATGCTCATGATTTTTGTTCCAAACGCACTTACTTTTAAGATGTATGCTTTTATCAAAATGAAGTAGTTATGATCAAACCCTCGTGCTGTTTCCTGAAATACTTGAATGACTTAAAAGAGCAAAAAGTGCATCGAGCAAGCAAAGCCAGTCAACATCAAGCAAAACCGAGAAATTAAAGGTAACGAAGTTGTTTTTATAACAAAGAGACAGTAGCTCTCAAAAAAGCGACTACTTTTTCGGCAGAAAGAAAATATAAAAGAAAAAACAGGAGTATTTCCGTGGCTTTTTTTCCTCAAGCAGAACTCCTCAGCTTTTCAAGTCCATTCATCTGTACAACCGTTTTCTCCCTAAGAAAATATATTTCTAACATAATGTACATACATACATATTATGTCACTTAGAATACAGGTATACTTCTTCATTTTAAAGCATACACACATATATAACCCGCTAATATACTTAAATCCAGCAATAAAAACACTTTATAACACCGAGTCAGAGAGTCCTCCCTCATTCACATCACAACTGCCTACTTTTGTCTTTTTTTCTGGCTACTTCATTTCAACCTCACTCACTCTACTCAAAGTATAGTTAGTTAAGAAAAGAGTGACTGGTTGTGTGTGTTAGTAGAATTGATAAGTATGAGAAAAAAAAAGTCGAAAAGAATGGAATTTCTCTCGATCTCAAATGGAGTCTACAGTAGCAGAGGGGTACTACTCCACACGACTGAAATAACGTTGTTTGTTTTGTCTTAAGTCAAAGAAAATTGATTCTCCCTCGAAAAAAATAAATTGGTTTTGTGAGTTTAAGTGTATATCACCAGTACTACTACTGCTATGACTGCCACTCTCTCCACTCCACCAGTCTGCTTGCTACTGCTGGACCGATTTTTTCTCACGTGGTGGTGGTGAAAGCGAGAAACGAAGGAAGGGTGAAGAGAAATGTCTGAACGAATGCACACTTGATTTTCTAGTTCTGCCCTTTACAAGGTGGGTAGGCTTCGTTATATATTAGATAGAAAGGAGTATATATAGTTTCCTAACATAATATAAAAGCATTTATATTCCTTTGTTTTCATCGCCCAACACCAGAAAAAGTCGTCTCAAGACTCTATTTACACTACTCTTGCTAAAATAAACTTTTTTCTCCGGTACAATAATACCACAAACACAAACGTAAAAGAGACATAACCCTTTTCTTTCCTTCCTGCCAGCTTACACTAGAGTTCCATTTCGCGATTATGCTTCCATTTATTGCTTTACTGCTTCTGAGTTAGTAGTTTGACAATGAAAACAAAAAAAAACTATTCAAGTAACATATTTCTTCTATTAGAATAATTATTAATA
Source organism: Entomobrya cf. arborea Gr-Col-00668 (assembly GCA_034699025.1). NCBI lineage: Eukaryota > Metazoa > Arthropoda > Collembola > Entomobryomorpha > Entomobryidae > Entomobrya > Entomobrya cf. arborea Gr-Col-00668. The sequence goes on along the minus strand of JAQIWN010004940.1, from coordinate 5,511 downwards.
ATATATTACACCAGTATATATATTTTGATATGTTTTTGTTTACTTTTTTTAAGTACATCGATAACAAATCAATGTGGAACAACGACAAACACAATAAAAACACAACAGCAGGCACATTACTACTTTTAAAATAACCAAGTCTTTTGTTTACTTTCCAATTAAAATTTTACTCAACAGCAAACCCATTTAGATGGAAAAGAAGTACCACAAACGAGAGAAAAAAGTTTTTCATACCTTCTACGTATTATAGTTATCATTTCATTTTATTTTTATTTATACTCCATTTACACACAATCACAATGTAATTCACTGAGTTCATTGAACAAGAACAATAAACCACAAGAACAGAAATTAATTTTTGTTCTTGTGTTTGAGCCTTTGTGTGTCTGACTCACGCTGATTGGAAGACGCTACTGTGAAAAAAGACAATAGAAAAACTAAGAATAAACTTATATAAGTAGACAAACATCCTGCAACCACATTTTCTAGATACACATACGTACATACTGTGTGCTTGTGTTTTAGAAACTCTAATGCTAAAAAACTATTTTTTGTTCGCATTATTCGACAAATTTAAACCTTATTTTTTACACATGTATGTATTATAGGCCTACATGTAGACCATGATCCTTCCATTCCTACGTGATACACCAACATTGCATTATTTTCTCTTTCCTCTGTATATTTATGAGGATTTTTCCTACACTCATAGTCACACACCAAAAAAAAAAAAAAAGAATCTTGAAGTTAAATCCCTTCTGGATGAAGAAACAAGTGAATTTATTGTCTCAGTTATTTTTCTCTATCTCTGTGCACCTTACGTACTTTTTGCACTTTATGTTTCATGTGCCGACCTATGTATATACCTAACTTGTCCTCTGTTCTATTTCATGTTAATATTTTGTATGCTACATTTTTGTGGTGAGATCGTGTGTGGAATAAAAAGCCAACACAATGCTACTAGAGGTGGAAAATGAACAGGTGGGTGAGCTAAAAAATGAGAAACAGGTATGCTTGGAATGTACACAATTTTTGGTATATCATTATTACGTTTTTACATGGCTACACCGCCTGCCTACACGATTATGCATGAGTGGTTCAATATTATGTTCATCCTTCTTTTTGGTGTATTTAATGTCCATAAAACTCCTAAAAATGTGTACTAAGCTTATCCTGAAAAGAAGGGCAGACACACTACACACTAAGATCATTTTGAGAAGAGTAAGCCTTTTTGAACCATTAACGAAATAAATGCACTACTGGTGGTATGTCTATTATGGAATGGATATGTACATAGTTGCATGTCTGTAAACTATACTTATTATTTTTTTCTACCTGAGACTTTCCTGAGAGCTTGAGCTTCTCAGTGCAGCCAGTCAGAAAGGAAGAAAGTGAGAGGGGAAAATAAATTGTTTCTCTTTCTCTCACAACAGACCAAAAACAGTAACGTAACGATGAGAAGAGAGCTGACTGTTCTTCTTTCTACTTATTCCGTTGTTGTTTTACATTATACAATAGCTTTTATTCTCAGGGAATGATATGAAATTGGTGATATGGCTGCTATGGCGGGCGGTAGTGTAGCCATTTCGTTCTTTTTCATGTTTTTTAGCACCAGTAGGAAATGCATGCATGCATGCATGGTTGGTTATTACACGGGAGAAAGAGCCAACTAGTGCACTGCATTTTCACGATTATTCGAAATGTGGAATAGTCTACGAAAATATTACAACATCACAAACCTTACCGGTAAAGAAAGTATGGCAAGTAGACAATGGAAAGAGGCAATTTGCTGTTTTATTTGAAATCCTCATAAATGTGTGTGTGGTAATAATAGAAGAAAATACCATTTTACGTAATATAATTGACAATAATGAAACGCTTTCCCATTCGGTTAGTTTGTAAGAGTCTTTATTTTTTCAGGGCATTGATGAAAAGAAAACTAGGCTGATTTTTGTTGTGGTTTCGGTCTGGAAGTTTCAAGCAAAAGAAAACAAGACATCTGCTGTGTGATATTATAGTACTAGGTTCAATCACCTAATATTGAAATAGGATTTCGGTAAAAGTGAGTAAAGTTGAGTATACCTTTTATGGTATGATATGAAATGGTCAATGAAAGGCTAAAATATTAATGAATAAAAGAGTACGTGTAATGGCACGATTCGACAATGCTTTGAATTTTGAGATTACATGTACGCTTTTTAAATAGATAGCAAATGTGTTTTGTCTTGTCTTCAAAAACTGCTATTGACACTATTCATTTAATTACTTTTTCATTGTAAGTAGAAAAGCTTATAACATAGTGTTATTCTTGGGTTGACAGGGCCATTATACGACAATCATAACTTTAATTGAAGGATAAACAACAATCTATTTCAACTTTATCTTTACTTAGCACTACTTTCTCACAATGACATATAAGTTTCCGTCTTCCAATCTTTCAATTTCACCACCTTCCTTTTTTCCTTCTCCTATCAATTGCCCTTTTTTCCTGTGTGTTTCCAGTAATTTTCCACATATTAATTGAATTTTGAGGAAAATTACGCCAGCTAAAAGCCTGTCATCAACGTCTCCACTTTACAAGTTCCGTTTTATATACTCCTCCCTCCCCTCCTTCATCACAAAAACTACTTGGACGACTATTCTATTTCCTCTTTTATATTATTTTTTTCCTTCTGGTGTGTATTTTACTTGTTCTTCTGTACTCAGTGCTCACCCATCAGATTATAATTCCAACAGCAGCACCAGTAAAAGTAGCCATTTTCTTCTTTCTTTTCTTCCTCTCAATAATCCAAGTGAGTAGACATGCACACACATTGCTCGCATTACTAAAAGTAAACTCTGAGAAGAAACAAGGGGTGAAAAGTGTGAGTTTGATTAGGATCTATTGCTGCCAATAAATCGTATACTTTTCCGACTTGCTTCTCTCCTTCGCCAAGTTTTCATTTCTCTTTGACAGTCAGGAGGAGCAGCTGGCGTGTTTAAATGCGGTAAAAGTTGGACTTGAAAGGAGTAGAATGAGTTGAGGAGTTTGAGTCAAGACTACGGAGAGTATGTATGTGTGTACGCGGAGTAGAGAGGGGAATAATAATAAGCGATTTTGTCTATACAGATATATTTGGGTGTATAGATACATTATACAGGGTAATAATGAAAGAAGTATCTGAAAATCTATACTTGTCCATTACTATAATCATTTGATTTCTTTCTATTACAGCTTTAAATATACATTCGTCTACCAACCTACCTTTATTCAAGCACATACACGCCAGTACAAATCAGTTTCTCTCTATTTTCTCATCTGTCTATTTTTACTTTTCCTTATACATATTTTTTTTGCTAAACTCTCAACTTTATTATCAAGTTAGCAAGGCAGCAGGCAGCAAAAAAGAAGAAATTTATGTACCTAATGTACTTATTCAAGAAGCATAAAGAAGAAGATGGAATGGTGAATAATAAGAAGAATAAAAATAAGGAAGGTGGAGAAAGAAGAATAATAGCTAGAGAACTCTTGCAGTATTTCTGTTCCAACCATCCAACATGCCACGCAATACACTTTTTGCAAATAAAACAGGAAGGTAGAAGAAGAGAAAAAAATGTGAGGGACCAGCAGACGGAAAAGACGGGAGGAAGGTAGGCGAGTACTGAGTTGTATGATGATTGATATTGGTAAAACTTGGGTTTCACGTTTTTTTTTCTTGTGTTCTACTTGGCTGATTTTCCTTCCTTCCACCTTTTCTTCTATTTTTTCTGTTGTAAGCAAAGTAAGTAAGTATGCCATCAAAAGAATAAAAGAGAAAAAAGAGTTGAGTTCAGCTAAAGCCTTTTGCATTTGGCTCGCGAAGCTGAGGTAAAAAAGGGTAAAAATGTATTATTCCAGCTTAACTTGCATTCTATCATCTCTCTCTAAAAGCTACTGGTAAAAATGGGAAACCAGAGAAGCAGAAAAATATATATCTTGCTGGTTGAAAGAGGAAGATATTGGATATCTTGTGGAGAAGCTGTGTACTTTAATTTTCTCTCAAATATTACCTTTTCTTGGACGTTCTGCAAAGAAGAAGAAAATGCACAAATTCCATTGTGGTCATATCTTGATTACTTTTGTATGCATTTTTTTCCTAATTGGTTGTTCTTTTCTCTTATGGACTAGTCAGTTAAATTGCGTCAATATAGTAATCTTGGAATATTTTTGTAAAATTACATCCAATGTGTAAACTGATATGTAGATGCGTATACATGTGCACGATAAGCATCACATTGAATGAAAGTATTTTTATTTATTTAAGAACATGTCGTTTTGACTGACAAAAAGTATTCTGCTGAATTCGTAAGGAATTTTTAACAGTGATCCTCAAATTGTTTCTATTATATTTGTCATTTTTATATGGATCTTCTAAAGATCTAATGAAAAGTTCATTGGAAATGTCACATGATTATTTATCGAAAAACTGCTCCATGCAGACTAAAATCTTGTTTTAAAATTCCGTCCAAATATGCATGTAAAAACGCAATGTTATAAATTCATACATACACAAAGGTATATTTTTCTTGCAATAGTTAAAGAATACATTATAGTAAGCAGCAAATTTTTTTACAACAATTGGATGAGAATAGTGAACAGCAAACGAATAAAACTTTTAACGTAAAAGATTCAGCAAAATATTCCTTTTTTGCAAAAACAGGTACCTTCCACACCATCTTTTATGTGTATCGACATAAAAAATCTTCACCGTCATCATTTTACTTTCACAGACAACATCTTTCTCTTTTCCGTGCACGGAAAAATTTGTCACCAATTCATCACAACAAGCAGTTTCCTAACTAGAATATGCCTTTTCACTTCTCTCTCTGTCTCCTTACTTCCAGTATTGTTGTATCCCATTCAATAAAAGAGACCTTTTGTAAAAAAAGCTTTATGTGGACTAGTAGGTCCTCTCAAACGAGAAAAAGGATTTTTTATTGAAAGTTTACACTCGCATCTTTATTTATTTCTTCACGTTATTTGTAGTGGTTCCCGATTATATTTCGGATTTTATTCTTGTGCGGTGTGATGTGATTCTCAAACAAGCAAAGTCATCTTTAAGCTTGGAATTTAGGTGTATATTTTTATTACATAAACATTTTGAATATGTATTTTTCATTTTGGAATTTCGTACATACCAGGAAAAGAGGCTCTCATGTAGGCATTCAATCCTCCTGTATGTATTTTTATTGAGTAAACTTACAAATCGTATCGTAATGTAACTTATGATATAGGATATTTCTTCTTCACTTTCGTTTTTTTCTTATTTCGCCATTCGATTCCTTTCAAACATTTTTTCTGTGACATGTTTCTAGCCTTTCTTATGATGAAACATATTTATTTCTAAATGTATTGGCATTTTTTTTACTGATGTTTGCCTTTTTCTCCCCACACACAGAGAGAATGTACCTAGTCTATGCGGAGAAGATGTGGGGTGCCTGTGACCCAAGGAATATGCCCTTCCTTGTCTATGCCAACGGATAACCAATATG
>JAQIWN010004939.1:0-10526 GCA_034699025.1 Entomobrya cf. arborea Gr-Col-00668 | reverse complement strand
ATGGATGTGTTAACCAAATATGATAAAACAGCATCATAGAAGTTAGTTTGCATATCAAAATCAACAATACCAATGTCACCAACTGGTATAGCAATTGGTTGCAGAGACCTCAGTATCACTCTCATATATTTAGGCTTAACTACGATTTCAAAAGCTAATTGACATTTCCACCCTTCTATAACATTACAAGATGATTTATAAGTGAAATTTTCGTAATATAATAAAAACACTGTTACCCACCACATTGTAAAGTTTATAAACAGAACAAAAGCATAAAACTGTGTCGACATAATAGATTTTCCGAATAGTGATAAGTTGGTACCTAGCAACAGTGTTACAAAAGATCCACTAAGAAAAATGCAATTAAAATATTTTAACATGGAAAAGACAAATGTTTTTCCTACAAATATGGTTTTAAATAGATTAGTATTTTCATAAGTTAAGTTATTATTTTCTAGAGATCGTAGTGCAATTGCAAAAGCTTGCATAATTGATGAGCACAAGAGTGCAAAGGTTGGTGCAACTACTGGAAAACATTGATAAATATAGAAAAAGAAGGTGAATCGAATAATTTGTATGCATCACCCATTTATCCAGTCAAAACTTAATCCAAAATTCGTACAAATAGTAAATAACAGAAAGAAAAGTATATCTGCGTTACATAACACAATTGCAAGTGAGAATAGAAACATAAATTGAAAATTGGACATAAAAATATATCCAGTTACTATGCCAAATATATCGCAATTTGGTTTCTTTGCAAAAGCATTTCTTATCTCTAGCATTAACTCAACAAGTAAATTAGAATTGGACTTTTGGAGAGGAAATATTCTTAGATTTTTGATACAAGTGGCTGCCCAGTTTGCTACTGACACCATTTCGTGAGCATAAAGTAGATTAGATTAGATTAGCCAAATTTATTTCACAAGAAAACTTTTAGGTGACAACAACATAGCATGTAAAGCAGGTACATATTGTTTGCATGTAACATGTCTCCTTTCATCGAATAATTATAAAAATAAAAAATAAGTCATAACAATAAAATATATATTAAAAATGTAACAGTAAATTGTCATTTGTTCTTTTGGACATTACAAATTCTCGCACGAGTAAATCAAAAGTCACATAGCTTGGACAAGCTTTAATAATATTTGGCAGAGCGTTCCATTGTTGTATTCCTTGGTAGAAGAATGATGTTTTTCCAAATTCAGTTGACATTGTTGGAACAATAAAATTGTTCTCTAGTTTTAATGCTCTATCCCCTTGTCCTCGTTTCTCAAACTGAGTGAAACAGCACGTCAAAGAGGTGGCGTGCCAAATTTGTTTAAATATAAAGTTTAGGCAGTATACTTCGTATCTTTCTTGTACCAATAACCAATTAAGTAGTTCAATTCTCATGAGTTTGTCTTTGATTTTTCTTTTTTGTTTCGACTTTACAACAGTTTTGGCTAATCTAAGAATGATGTTGTTGATTCTCTTTAACTTTGTTGTACTCAATTTCCCCCAAATAGGTAGACAGTAGTCTAATTTAGATAATACGAGAGAAGTTGCAAAAATATGATTCCAGCGTGGAGTAAAATTTTTCCGGTGTCTACATAATATGTACATTCGCGATGTCATGCCTTTGCAGACAGATTCATAATGAGTTTCATAGTTCAAATTTTTACCAAGAACCATACCTAAATATTTAAATTCTGGAACTGTCTCTATGGTTTCCTCATTAAGAGACATTGTTATTGATTTAGTAATTTTCATATACTTTGTTCTAAAGAGCATCGCTTTTGTTTTAAGCGTATTTATGATCATATCATTGTCAATACACCAATCACGTAATTTATTGGTGTCAGATTGTAGCTTTTGAGTGATTTATTCCACTGTCTTTCCATGAACGTATAAACAAAGATCAAGTTCTCAAATAATTTTTTTTTACTTTTTTTAAATTTTACAATTTATGTAAATACAAAAATTTAGGCCGGAAATGCATGACCCCTGAGGGCTATCAGCTTTCATCTGGAACGGATTTGAGTGAGTTCCTTTCTTGGTCACTATGATTTTTCTTTGGTCAAAATAACTGTGCAGAAATTTTATGAAATCTCCTTTGACTCTATAATTAAAGAATTTTGATGAAAGTTTATTATAATTTACGCGATCAAAAGCTAGCGTAAAATCAAAAAAAATACAGCTCTAGTCATCATCTTTTGGTCAGCAGCTTGTTTGATATCGTCATTCAGATACTAGCAAGATATGAAAGGCAGTCCACGCTACAATGCAAGTAAGAATTGCAGAGACAAGTAAAAACTTGCTGTTTGAAAATAAATCTGATTTATAAAACTGGTAATAAATTGCTAGTCCCAGAGTTGTAAACATGTTGAGCCAAAGAATGCTTACTGTTAGGATATGAAGCAAGAACTGTTTTGTTAGATTTTTGGAATACGTCCATTTTTGTGTGGTTCTACTCCAAGACAATCAAGTGTGATGAAATATTTTGCACAAGGCTTCGGTTGCGTTACCAGTTGCGACAATAAGTGTAGTGGCCGTTTTAAATAGGAATATTTCTTTTGAAAAAATTGAATGTTTAAAAAAATAAATCACTTAGACTCTTTGTAAATATAATTTTTTTTGCTATTATATTATGGTAGTCCTTTGATTTTTCCGGCATTGCAATATTTTGTTAAACAAATTTAAGACGATCAATAGAGGAGTTGTTGCTATGTTACTAAAGTATACTTGTATTTTATTTAACTTACAAAAATATTAAACAAGCAAAACTACAATTTTTTTTATATAAACCTTATATATACTATTCTTCAATTATTAAAAATGTTTTTGAGTATAACAACTTTAATATTTGTACTTTAGACTCGTTTTTACATCAAAAAAGCTCATATTTACAAAATAACCTGATTTATTTTACAATTATTATATTTATGTGGTCCTTGCCATAAAATTATTTAAAAATACAGTACAAGTAAACACAACAAGTTTATTGTTACCTCTTAACACTATGTTCATCAAAAATTTAATATAGTAAATTACTGTAAACTAAATAATTAATAAGACATTAGCAGTACTAACTATCATATCTGCACAAACTACAACTCCTAGCTTCGGTGTACATATACCATATGGCCCACAAGATAAACCAAAGTACTTGCAAGATGCAAGCATTCTTTTGTCAAGCCTTTTGAACAAGTAAAGTTTCCAAAACTCATGAAAACGAATTGAATTAATAAAAGGCGTTCCCACAAAATGGGTTGCAACAAATGCGAGACTAAAACACACTATAGAAGTATATGGTAACAATAAATAAATAAATATGTTTAATTTAGAGTATAAAATGACCGTCCCTGCTGTTGTAGTTGCACAAAGCAAAACACCAACGTCAATTAGAACTTTTGGTAGGTCGGCCATGGAAAGTTGGCCAAGGCTCAGAATTATTCGACAAATTTGATATCGAGTAAAGCTTGCATAAAATTTTCTGCGGGGCGACACATTGGTTTTAGGTAATATTTGTTTCGAGTACCAAGTTACTAGCTCAAAGACACTAATATATATAAGCCATGTTGAAACAGCGTACCAGAAAATCAACGTAGCTCCAGGCCCGTATAACAGTGTAGCAAACAGTTTAATTAATATTGTTTTCCCTAAAACTAGCTGAATCGGGTCATATGGAAATGTAAATGGGACAACAAATACTGCTAAACTGAAAAACAAATAGACACCCGAAAATTCATAAACAAAAAGTTCTTTCCACGAATATTTACCAAATTTAATCCAAGTGGTGGACAAAATATTTTGTTGGGAGAGTTTACACATTTGTGTAACAAAATGTTGTCTTTCTTTACCTTTTGTTACGATAAGATAGTTGCAATAGTTTAAAATCAAGACACTTGCAAACACAAAAAAACAAAGAATAATGTTGACCACAAAGTCGCTTTTGAAATGAGACTTTCGATGAATAAAAAGCCAAATCAGACGATGAAATGTAGCAGGTATAAAAAGTGTGACGATGAATAAAACAAAATTACGATAAAGCTTGTAAATTGTTTTTTTGTAAAGCTGATGTGGAACCAAACATTTTTTGTGAATGTCTACAAAGTAGGAACAGGGGAAAACATTTTGTGCAAAATGGTGAACTTTGAAAGTGGCGTCTATCATTGACATGATAAGTTTTTAAAATGTTATCTTAGGGGGTTATTTGAAGTAAGTTATTTGGCATAAGTTGAACTACACGTTATGATAGCTCTTCAAAATTGAAATAATGTCAGTAGTTTATGACTTATGCTTAAACTGAAAGCTATATTTTCGGTAGCTTGTGCAATGAAATATTTTTTTTTCAGTTAATTTGAATATGCAAAGTATTTCTGCGTCGGAATTAAAAAAATAACTAAGTACAAAATTAATGAAAATTTAAAATAATATGTTTTATAGATTTTATTATCTGTTATATTTTTGCACAGTTAAATTAAGGTCACATTTGTAATATTAATGTTCGGATTTATTCTCAGGTAGTACTAAAGAGGTATATAGTGAATATTCGCCCGTGTCAAAGCTCGCCTATCATCTTAACTTTTAAGCTCTTAGATGTCTATGGTTCTTTGACAGTGACATGAAGGTATAAAAATAAATCCAATAGTAAGAACCTATTGATGCCGCCTTTACCTGCATCTTTCTTTCTTAACTTTTCGTCGCATTTTACCTTACTCCTTAAATTCGCAGCTGAAATAATTTATTCGAAAACTATAGTAAGTTTTTTTTATAAATCATCAAGTGTTATAGTAAAGCTCGAAAAAGCCAATGAAACTCATCACATCAAGTTCCAATTTTTACATTTATTGGTTCTGGGCGAAGATTTTCTCCATTTTTGACGAGAATCGTATCCCTTATCTCGGCGAGGATTGCCTCACTTCAGCTTTTTAATCTAATTATATATCTTAATCTCTTAACATAATCCTGGCTTGTATTGGCCCACTCGAGAATCGTTACCCAATCGCTAAAGGAGTAACATTTCAAATTGTTGTTACCGAAAGTATACTTATACAACACAACCGATAATATATCAAAATAAAACATGGATTTAAAAAAAATGCCTCGTGCTTTATCGATTAAAATTTCAATTTAACATAAAATCAATTAAAATATCTTCTCTTTATAATCCAAATATGTTTTAGGCTAAGAATACTCATATATACAAAAACATACATATTTCTTTTTTATGTAAAAAAACTTTAAATTATTTTTTTAAACTACCTGAATCCACTTTCTAAGAAACCCACTTTCCACTTTCAAAATAGGTAAATCCCAACACAGAAAAAGATTTTAGAGGAACAATCGATCGCAAGTCAATGTAAATCTTATGAATCACCATTTGTATTTAGCAACGGGTTTTTCAGTTGAACAAACAAGCAAATTGAATTAAATTTGTAACGTAAAACAGATATAAAAATTCGACAATGACTACAACGCCAGAAAGAAGTGATCCCATCAACCAAATTGTAAACACTGCGGATATGTTACCTCTCATACCCTTTGATACGTTCTTTACCGTATCAGGATGGGGAATATAATAAGTACTAAGCTTACCAAATAATCTATTGCAATGATCCCACAAACCCCCTTCAGTTTCACTGCTGAGGCGCTCGAATACATACCCGGGAATAAATCCTACCAGGTGAAACCCCCACACGTAGTCAATAGCAGGATTTTCTCCAATATGAAAATCGTTGCTTGCGTTTTTACGCAACTTAGCAGCCATACTTTTAGAACTACTTACGGATAACATAATGGCATTTTTCAAGCTACAGTTCAAAAAAAGTTTTTCTAATACAGATGCAAATCCATTAATTCAATTTTCCAATTTTCATGTGGCCGAAATTAGTTTTTATAAAGTTGGTCCTTGTATTTATTCGTGAGATTTTGTAGATGTTTGACAAGGCTAGGAATCCTTTGGACATTTATAAATTGCGTCCTCATTTTTTGATTAACGCGGTCCCCTGTTTCAAGATAAAAGGAATCTTCGTTTATGTCTCTTTGTACAATTTGAATTCCGTCCGCAAAAACATATTCGCTAGTTTCTTCAAACCTGCCAGTTAGTATTCCTAACAAATGGTTTTCACTAAAAGAGACATCAGGAACGGCTCTGGTATATATTGAAAAATTATTCTCCGAAAGATCCTCGATGGATTTGTATGAAATATAGATTCTCGGGTAAAACATTTTATAAACGTTGTTGCCCTTGTACGCATTGCTTATAACCAATATGCAAAGCATATATATACTTGCAAAGGTATGGCTTAATATATATCTACGAATTTTTTGAAAGTCAAAAATACGCGACCCTTGTTCCACTATCCACTAGAACACTCCCAACATCCAGTAAACTTGTGTCTACACAAATAATTCTAAACCACAACCATGAAATTAAAATGCTAAATGAAATTAGTCACCAGATCTGATACTGAAATGTGTTAAATAGCAAACCAAAATTTACTTTTGGCATTGCAGATTTTCCACAGGCAATAAAAGTGTAACCTGATTCATTCAAGGGTAGTAATATGTGATGAAATGGGGCCACGTTGTAAGTAAATAATTTGTCTAGAATCATTTCATTGGGAAATTCTGAGTAAAAGCAACTACTAGTTTGCTTACCGTTGACGCAACATCCCTTTAAGTGTGTATATTCTGAATATAACTTTATACTAAATTTTTTCATGATGGAATAAATAACATCCTTGAAACCAAATATTGTGCTTTTTATTCTAGCGCTATTTGAGTCACACACCGGAAATTCATCAAGTAGTTCCTCTTGTTGGTGATATGCATGACCTATTTGCAATCTAGGATGGCATTTGGAAGAATAATGTTGATTTACTATTTTATTGTTTCCATAAATGTAAGACCAGTTTTTAATCATTTCTAGAAGTGAGAACGAACAAGTATCATTTAGTGCACAAGATGGACAGATCTGAAATTGACTTATGTTCGTTTCTCCATTTATTATATTTGATATCACGTAAAACAATCCATGTAAAACAGCTGGTCCTGGATAAGAAGGAGTAAGGTACCCACTGAAGTAAAAAGTACTTAGATCGATACCAAATTCGGTAATTCGATTTTGAAAACCAAGTGACATTCTTTAGAAACAAAATGTTGACGGTATACCGATTTTTACTAGGAAAAACCCGATGTCGCCCAGTTTTATGAAAATTATTTTCGTCGTTTTCATAGTTCCAAAATGGTTGCGTAAAAAGATTGGTCATATGCTTTTATTTTAAAAGTCGATGAATTCAAACCGTTTTCAAAAAGGACACGTGGTGGAAATAATTCAACGTTGACCACGCAATACCATGGTTTAACATATTTAGCGTATAAGGCAAAGTTTATGCTGCCACATGCTTTCAGGTTAAATTTTTCGGAACAGTGATAGAATTTAGAATTGTTTATATTCAATTTAGTAACACCCCAAGTTATATAATACCAGGTGTAAAGCTCTTTGATTTCTGTTCTCATAATCGGTTTGGGGCGAATGTTTAGTAATGGATTGCTTAAAAATTGTAAATCTAATTTTAAATAGTTCTTCGTAACTACAAGACACCTGTATTCATTTATCAGACTTCATGACTATTCAAAATCTATCATAGTGACGGATAAATTTATTTCAAGAGCGAGACTTTCAGTGTTGATATTACTATAAAGACGTGTAAGCTCTTGAAGCGCAGCTTGTATATCAGGTTTTACAGGAATTATTGAAATTGCTTTAGAATTTATTAAAAAATGAATTATAATAAAAAGTTTGCGTGTTAATTCTGGAAACGCCACCATTGTTTGATTTTGTTAAATGTAGTTGTTGGAGTGCAAGTTTTTGAAAAAAATGTCTGGACATGTAATTTGGAACCTATCAATTGTATTTTTCTTTTCTGATTTTTCAAAACGTTTGCAGGTATATTATGGAATGCTCGGTGAATGAATTTTTGTACTTATAAATGTCAGAAGTTTAGAAAATATAACGACCGTATGATTTTGTGTAAAATAGAACTTGGTAATTATTGTAGCTAGCAATAATTTTAACAAATTTTGGGAGAACATTAGAGGAGCATTTTGTTGCTATGTTACTAATTTATAACTTTATTTTACAGATTTAACTTACAAAAATGTTAAGCAACTATAGCTACTGATTTTACCAAACCCTTGTATAAATTATTCGTTCATTTTTCAGAATTTATTTAAGTCTTTCAAATATACTTTTTCTTTTGGTTAGAATGTCATATATATATAGTCTTAGCTATGAAATGAGCCGACTTTGATTGTTGATAAAAAAGCATTGAATCAATCTAATGGTAGCACCGTTAGAAAGCCTTAGGTTTAACTTAGAAATACACCAAAGTGTTTTGTCCTAGCTACTTTATACTTCTTAGTTTAACTCAAAATGTAAAAAGTTAATAATAAGAAAAAAAATTGTGCGTTATGAAGATGTGTTTTCTATCTTGATAAATATGATATTGAGTTATCTTTTTATGCGCTTGTTGGCAGTAGAGAACTTAAAAGAGGTGTGATGATTTTGTCAAAGCTGAGCTGAGTAAAGCTTTAGTCATAAAAAAGTTCACCTGTCAACCTAAACTAAAAAATGAAATTATTGAAAATAATGGAAATGATTAGGATCAGCGTGCAGAAAATTTGCTCGCTACAATCAAAAATTAAGGTATTTGTTTAACACAACTGACTACCACTAGAAAAATCTAGAAAGTTACTACAGTACAGAAGTACGTCAACTTTTGTCCATCAAATGATAAGAAAAGGAAAATCCTCCGTTTTGGCAAAAAATTAAACCTTATTTACTTAAACCATGAAGGTTCTATCGACCCACTTTGTATTTTAAATTCTCACAACACTCACTACTGTGATTTTAAAATTTCGAATTTCTCTTATTTCACATAATCATGAAATTTGCAACAGTCAAAATTTTGACCAAAAAAAAATCATTTTGAAAACCATTGATTTGGCAATTTTTTAAGTGACCTTGGTTTTTAAACAGAAAAAGCGAGAGCTAAGTCCTTTTGCTTGAATGTAAGTTGGAATGCTGGGTATCTTTTGGTACCAAAAACTTGTCCCGGCACTTCCGATTGTTATAATTACACACGGCCAAAGTCGGCTTATTTGATTCATAACTCGCTATGTATGTAATACATACATTAAACAGTACATATTTTTGCAGCGTAAAGTTATAATATGTCAAGAACCAATTATTGATTTCAAAAGTCTTGGAATTTGCTGCTATAGCAAACCCAAAAAATAGTTTACATATGAATTTTGGATTGGTACCCACAATGATATTTTTTTGTATGCGGCATACAAAACAAGTTCCAAGGTCGAAAAATTTACTAGTCGTACCTTGTATCTGTAACAAGCACAAGTAAGCTTCATTTTTGACTTATTTTTGAGCAAGATATTCTTGCAAGATTTTATTTTAATTCTTATTTTTTAAAGTTTAAATTAGCTATAATTTTACTAAAAAATATCATAAGAAGGTAAAAATTAAATCAAGTCAAAATGGATCAACTATAAAACGTTTTTCATAACAATTTATCAAATTATAACTTAAATTTGCTAACAAGACTTACGTGACTAAATTTGTATGTTTGTAAGATTGTGTCTTACTAACTTTCTTTTTTATCCTTTAAATTTCGGCAGTAATCGGGTAAAAATAATTTACGTATTTCTAAAATATTACATACCAATGAATAATTTGTCTTCATTTTGCTTGTTATACGTCTTCATAGTGTTGATCTTTTAACATATTTGGAACTCAGGTGCTTTTAAAGGTTCTACAAACTATATATTTCTACTCGGACTTACCAAAGTTAAAGATTTGACCTTTGAATCTATAAGGACTTCAACTTAAGTGTCATTGATTTGCCATACTGGAATATTCAATTATTCTCTACATATGTTAGTTTTAAAAAACTACTTTGCATTTTAAATTCAACATACCTTGGTTAGCAAAACGAGTATACGCGCAAGGTACAACACAATTTTGCAGAATAATAGAGTAGTTGTTCTTACTTTGGCAAAGTATAACTACGGTTTTATATTACTTCACGAAAATTGGGCAAACATAACTTCGAATTTTAACGAAAGCAGGTCTACATTTTTCTGTATTGCTTAACCTTTTGTATAACCTTTTGCTTTCATAATCTGTAGGCTTATTTGTTTTGGATCACATTTTTTACATGCAAATATAACTATATTTAACGCGGTTATACATAAATATAAAAGTTACGTCGCACAAATACTCTGTTGATTCATATTTTTGAAGTGCATCTCCCCTTCGGATCAAAAACTCTTAAGATTTTGTAGTACTCAAGAATGAACTCTGGCATCAGAGTTTCAGATTTTTTTCGTGCAAACAGAAAAAAATTGGCCTACTACGATTTTTCAAACAACATCATTTCTGAAGGGAACCTGTATCGTCCTAAACCACTATCTCCTTTTTTAGGAAACAGTTCTCTTGTATTTGAATATAGGTCATA